>CATKUP010000734.1:0-76789 GCA_949786385.1 Onychomys leucogaster
ATTGGATGTTAGAGGGCCTGTGGTTTGTATCAGTTTCAGAAGCAGAGTTGAACTAGATATGGTCCGTGTGTGTAGGAAACACAGTTCTTTTGTTCTGAGCACTCTCACGTTTCCCGCCTTATTAGAGACTCTAGAAAGCAAGAGCGTGCTTCTTGCTCTAAAGCAGAGTGTGTTTCATGGATGAGAACTGTGCTGTGTGTTTCCCTTCAGAAACGGAGTTAAATGCCAGGCTCTGTGTCTTCCTACAAGCGAGACTTCGTTTCAGGTAAACGCAGTCACTTTTCAGCTCAAACGAAGCTATATTGTACACGAAGCTCACACGTTTCTCGCTCTTAACTGAAACGCATTGGATGTTAGAGGGCCTGTGGTTTGTATCAGTTTCAGAAGCAGAGTTGAACTAGATATGGTCCGTGTGTGTAGGAAACACAGTTCTTTTGTTCTGAGCACTCTCACGTTTCCCGCCTTATTAGAGACTCTAGAAAGCAAGAGCGTGCTTCTTGCTCTAAAGCAGAGTGTGTTTCATGGATGAGAACTGTGCTGTGTGTTTCCCTTCAGAAACGGAGTTAAATGCCAGGCTCTGTGTCTTCCTACAAGCGAGACTTCGTTTCAGGTAAACGCAGTCACTTTTCAGCTCAAACGAAGCTATATTGTACACGAAGCTCACACGTTTCTCGCTCTTAACTGAAACGCATTGGATGTTAGAGGGCCTGTGGTTTGTATCAGTTTCAGAAGCAGAGTTGAACTAGATATGGTCCGTGTGTGTAGGAAACACAGTTCTTTTGTTCTGAGCACTCTCACGTTTCCCGCCTTATTAGAGACTCTAGAAAGCAAGAGCGTGCTTCTTGCTCTAAAGCAGAGTGTGTTTCATGGATGAGAACTGTGCTGTGTGTTTCCCTTCAGAAACGGAGTTAAATGCCAGGCTCTGTGTCTTCCTACAAGCGAGACTTCGTTTCAGGTAAACGCAGTCACTTTTCAGCTCAAACGAAGCTATATTGTACACGAAGCTCACACGTTTCTCGCTCTTAACTGAAACGCATTGGATGTTAGAGGGCCTGTGGTTTGTATCAGTTTCAGAAGCAGAGTTGAACTAGATATGGTCCGTGTGTGTAGGAAACACAGTTCTTTTGTTCTGAGCACTCTCACGTTTCCCGCCTTATTAGAGACTCTAGAAAGCAAGAGCGTTCTTCTTGCTCTAAAGCAGAGTGTGTTTCATGGATGAGAACTGTGCTGTGTGTTTCCCTTCAGAAACGGAGTTAAATGCCAGGCTCTGTGTCTTCCTACAAGCGAGACTTCGTTTCAGGTAAACGCAGTCACTTTTCAGCTCAAACGAAGCTATATTGTACACGAAGCTCACACGTTTCTCGCTCTTAACTGAAACGCATTGGATGTTAGAGGGCCTGTGGTTTGTATCAGTTTCAGAAGCAGAGTTGAACTAGATATGGTCCGTGTGTGTAGGAAACACAGTTCTTTTGTTCTGAGCACTCTCACGTTTCCCGCCTTATTAGAGACTCTAGAAAGCAAGAGCGTGCTTCTTGCTCTAAAGCAGAGTGTGTTTCATGGATGAGAACTGTGCTGTGTGTTTCCCTTCAGAAACGGAGTTAAATGCCAGGCTCTGTGTCTTCCTACAAGCGAGACTTCGTTTCAGGTAAACGCAGTCACTTTTCAGCTCAAACGAAGCTATATTGTACACGAAGCTCACACGTTTCTCGCTCTTAACTGAAACGCATTGGATGTTAGAGGGCCTGTGGTTTGTATCAGTTTCAGAAGCAGAGTTGAACTAGATATGGTCCGTGTGTGTAGGAAACACAGTTCTTTTGTTCTGAGCACTCTCACGTTTCCCGCCTTATTAGAGACTCTAGAAAGCAAGAGCGTGCTTCTTGCTCTAAAGCAGAGTGTGTTTCATGGATGAGAACTGTGCTGTGTGTTTCCCTTCAGAAACGGAGTTAAATGCCAGGCTCTGTGTCTTCCTACAAGCGAGACTTCGTTTCAGGTAAACGCAGTCACTTTTCAGCTCAAACGAAGCTATATTGTACACGAAGCTCACACGTTTCTCGCTCTTAACTGAAACGCATTGGATGTTAGAGGGCCTGTGGTTTGTATCAGTTTCAGAAGCAGAGTTGAACTAGATATGGTCCGTGTGTGTAGGAAACACAGTTCTTTTGTTCTGAGCACTCTCACGTTTCCCGCCTTATTAGAGACTCTAGAAAGCAAGAGCGTGCTTCTTGCTCTAAAGCAGAGTGTGTTTCATGGATGAGAACTGTGCTGTGTGTTTCCCTTCAGAAACGGAGTTAAATGCCAGGCTCTGTGTCTTCCTACAAGCGAGACTTCGTTTCAGGTAAACGCAGTCACTTTTCAGCCTCAAACGAAGCTATATTGTACACGAAGCTCACACGTTTCTCGCTCTTAACTGAAACGCATTGGATGTTAGAGGGCCTGTGGTTTGTATCAGTTTCAGAAGCAGAGTTGAACTAGATATGGTCCGTGTGTGTAGGAAACACAGTTCTTTTGTTCTGAGCACTCTCACGTTTCCCGCCTTATTAGAGACTCTAGAAAGCAAGAGCGTGCTTCTTGCTCTAAAGCAGAGTGTGTTTCATGGATGAGAACTGTGCTGTGTGTTTCCCTTCAGAAACGGAGTTAAATGCCAGGCTCTGTGTCTTCCTACAAGCGAGACTTCGTTTCAGGTAAACGCAGTCACTTTTCAGCTCAAACGAAGCTATATTGTACACGAAGCTCACACGTTTCTCGCTCTTAACTGAAACGCATTGGATGTTAGAGGGCCTGTGGTTTGTATCAGTTTCAGAAGCAGAGTTGAACTAGATATGGTCCGTGTGTGTAGGAAACACAGTTCTTTTGTTCTGAGCACTCTCACGTTTCCCGCCTTATTAGAGACTCTGAAAGCAAGAGCGTGCTTCTTGCTCTAAAGCAGAGTGTGTTTCATGGATGAGAACTGTGCTGTGTGTTTCCCTTCAGAAACGGAGTTAAATGCCAGGCTCTGTGTCTTCCTACAAGCGAGACTTCGTTTCAGGTAAACGCAGTCACTTTTCAGCTCAAACGAAGCTATATTGTACACGAAGCTCACACGTTTCTCGCTCTTAACTGAAACGCATTGGATGTTAGAGGGCCTGTGGTTTGTATCAGTTTCAGAAGCAGAGTTGAACTAGATATGGTCCGTGTGTGTAGGAAACACAGTTCTTTTGTTCTGAGCACTCTCACGTTTCCCGCCTTATTAGAGACTCTAGAAAGCAAGAGCGTGCTTCTTGCTCTAAAGCAGAGTGTGTTTCATGGATGAGAACTGTGCTGTGTGTTTCCCTTCAGAAACGGAGTTAAATGCCAGGCTCTGTGTCTTCCTACAAGCGAGACTTCGTTTCAGGTAAACGCAGTCACTTTTCAGCTCAAACGAAGCTATATTGTACACGAAGCTCACACGTTTCTCGCTCTTAACTGAAACGCATTGGATGTTAGAGGGCCTGTGGTTTGTATCAGTTTCAGAAGCAGAGTTGAACTAGATATGGTCCGTGTGTGTAGGAAACACAGTTCTTTTGTTCTGAGCACTCTCACGTTTCCCGCCTTATTAGAGACTCTAGAAAGCAAGAGCGTGCTTCTTGCTCTAAAGCAGAGTGTGTTTCATGGATGAGAACTGTGCTGTGTGTTTCCCTTCAGAAACGGAGTTAAATGCCAGGCTCTGTGTCTTCCTACAAGCGAGACTTCGTTTCAGGTAAACGCAGTCACTTTTCAGCTCAAACGAAGCTATATTGTACACGAAGCTCACACGTTTCTCGCTCTTAACTGAAACGCATTGGATGTTAGAGGGCCTGTGGTTTGTATCAGTTTCAGAAGCAGAGTTGAACTAGATATGGTCCGTGTGTGTAGGAAACACAGTTCTTTTGTTCTGAGCACTCTCACGTTTCCCGCCTTATTAGAGACTCTAGAAAGCAAGAGCGTGCTTCTTGCTCTAAAGCAGAGTGTGTTTCATGGATGAGAACTGTGCTGTGTGTTTCCCTTCAGAAACGGAGTTAAATGCCAGGCTCTGTGTCTTCCTACAAGCGAGACTTCGTTTCAGGTAAACGCAGTCACTTTTCAGCTCAAACGAAGCTATATTGTACACGAAGCTCACACGTTTCTCGCTCTTAACTGAAACGCATTGGATGTTAGAGGGCCTGTGGTTTGTATCAGTTTCAGAAGCAGAGTTGAACTAGATATGGTCCGTGTGTGTAGGAAACACAGTTCTTTTGTTCTGAGCACTCTCACGTTTCCCGCCTTATTAGAGACTCTAGAAAGCAAGAGCGTGCTTCTTGCTCTAAAGCAGAGTGTGTTTCATGGATGAGAACTGTGCTGTGTGTTTCCCTTCAGAAACGGAGTTAAATGCCAGGCTCTGTGTCTTCCTACAAGCGAGACTTCGTTTCAGGTTAACGCAGTCACTTTTCAGCTCAAACGAAGCTATATTGTACACGAAGCTCACACGTTTCTCGCTCTTAACTGAAACGCATTGGATGTTAGAGGGCCTGTGGTTTGTATCAGTTTCAGAAGCAGAGTTGAACTAGATATGGTCCGTGTGTGTAGGAAACACAGTTCTTTTGTTCTGAGCACTCTCACGTTTCCCGCCTTATTAGAGACTCTGGAAAGCAAGAGCGTGCTTCTTGCTCTAAAGCAGAGTGTGTTTCATGGATGAGAACTGTGCTGTGTGTTTCCCTTCAGAATCGGAGTTAAATGCCAGGCTCTGTGTCTTCCTACAAGCGAGACTTCGTTTCAGGTAAACGCAGTCACTTTTCAGCTCAAACGAAGCTATATTGTACACGAAGCTCACACGTTTCTCGCTCTTAACTGAAACGCATTGGATGTTAGAGGGCCTGTGGTTTGTATCAGTTTCAGAAGCAGAGTTGAACTAGATATGGTCCGTGTGTGTAGGAAACACAGTTCTTTTGTTCTGAGCACTCTCACGTTTCCCGCCTTATTAGAGACTCTGGAAAGCAAGAGCGTGCTTCTTGCTCTAAAGCAGAGTGTGTTTCATGGATGAGAACTGTGCTGTGTGTTTCCCTTCAGAAACGGAGTTAAATGCCAGGCTCTGTGTCTTCCTACAAGTGAGACTTCGTTTCAGGTAAACGCAGTCACTTTTCAGCTCAAACGAAGCTATATTGTACACGAAGCTCACACGTTTCTCGCTCTTAACTGAAACGCATTGGATGTTAGAGGGCCTGTGGTTTGTATCAGTTTCAGAAGCAGAGTTGAACTAGATATGGTCCGTGTGTGTAGGAAACACAGTTCTTTTGTTCTGAGCACTCTCACGTTTCCCGCCTTATTAGAGACTCTAGAAAGCAAGAGCGTGCTTCTTGCTCTAAAGCAGAGTGTGTTTCATGGATGAGAACTGTGCTGTGTGTTTCCCTTCAGAAACGGAGTTAAATGCCAGGCTCTGTGTCTTCCTACAAGCGAGACTTCGTTTCAGGTAAACGCAGTCACTTTTCAGCTCAAACGAAGCTATATTGTACACGAAGCTCACACGTTTCTCGCTCTTAACTGAAACGCATTGGATGTTAGAGGGCCTGTGGTTTGTATCAGTTTCAGAAGCAGAGTTGAACTAGATATGGTCCGTGTGTGTAGGAAACACAGTTCTTTTGTTCTGAGCACTCTCACGTTTCCCGCCTTATTAGAGACTCTAGAAAGCAAGAGCGTGCTTCTTGCTCTAAAGCAGAGTGTGTTTCATGGATGAGAACTGTGCTGTGTGTTTCCCTTCAGAAACGGAGTTAAATGCCAGGCTCTGTGTCTTCCTACAAGCGAGACTTCGTTTCAGGTAAACGCAGTCACTTTTCAGCTCAAACGAAGCTATATTGTACACGAAGCTCACACGTTTCTCGCTCTTAACTGAAACGCATTGGATGTTAGAGGGCCTGTGGTTTGTATCAGTTTCAGAAGCAGAGTTGAACTAGATATGGTCCGTGTGTGTAGGAAACACAGTTCTTTTGTTCTGAGCACTCTCACGTTTCCCGCCTTATTAGAGACTCTAGAAAGCAAGAGCGTGCTTCTTGCTCTAAAGCAGAGTGTGTTTCATGGATGAGAACTGTGCTGTGTGTTTCCCTTCAGAAACGGAGTTAAATGCCAGGCTCTGTGTCTTCCTACAAGCGAGACTTCGTTTCAGGTAAACGCAGTCACTTTTCAGCTCAAACGAAGCTATATTGTACACGAAGCTCACACGTTTCTCGCTCTTAACTGAAACGCATTGGATGTTAGAGGGCCTGTGGTTTGTATCAGTTTCAGAAGCAGAGTTGAACTAGATATGGTCCGTGTGTGTAGGAAACACAGTTCTTTTGTTCTGAGCACTCTCACGTTTCCCGCCTTATTAGAGACTCTGGAAAGCAAGAGCGTGCTTCTTGCTCTAAAGCAGAGTGTGTTTCATGGATGAGAACTGTGCTGTGTGTTTCCCTTCAGAAACGGAGTTAAATGCCAGGCTCTGTGTCTTCCTACAAGCGAGACTTCGTTTCAGGTAAACGCAGTCACTTTTCAGCTCAAACGAAGCTATATTGTACACGAAGCTCACACGTTTCTCGCTCTTAACTGAAACGCATTGGATGTTAGAGGGCCTGTGGTTTGTATCAGTTTCAGAAGCAGAGTTGAACTAGATATGGTCCGTGTGTGTAGGAAACACAGTTCTTTTGTTCTGAGCACTCTCACGTTTCCCGCCTTATTAGAGACTCTGGAAAGCAAGAGCGTGCTTCTTGCTCTAAAGCAGAGTGTGTTTCATGGATGAGAACTGTGCTGTGTGTTTCCCTTCAGAAACGGAGTTAAATGCCAGGCTCTGTGTCTTCCTACAAGCGAGACTTCGTTTCAGGTAAACGCAGTCACTTTTCAGCTCAAACGAAGCTATATTGTACACGAAGCTCACACGTTTCTCGCTCTTAACTGAAACGCATTGGATGTTAGAGGGCCTGTGGTTTGTATCAGTTTCAGAAGCAGAGTTGAACTAGATATGGTCCGTGTGTGTAGGAAACACAGTTCTTTTGTTCTGAGCACTCTCACGTTTCCCGCCTTATTAGAGACTCTAGAAAGCAAGAGCGTGCTTCTTGCTCTAAAGCAGAGTGTGTTTCATGGATGAGAACTGTGCTGTGTGTTTCCCTTCAGAAACGGAGTTAAATGCCAGGCTCTGTGTCTTCCTACAAGCGAGACTTCGTTTCAGGTAAACGCAGTCACTTTTCAGCTCAAACGAAGCTATATTGTACACGAAGCTCACACGTTTCTCGCTCTTAACTGAAACGCATTGGATGTTAGAGGGCCTGTGGTTTGTATCAGTTTCAGAAGCAGAGTTGAACTAGATATGGTCCGTGTGTGTAGGAAACACAGTTCTTTTGTTCTGAGCACTCTCACGTTTCCCGCCTTATTAGAGACTCTAGAAAGCAAGAGCGTGCTTCTTGCTCTAAAGCAGAGTGTGTTTCATGGATGAGAACTGTGCTGTGTGTTTCCCTTCAGAAATGGAGTTAAATGCCAGGCTCTGTGTCTTCCTACAAGCGAGACTTCGTTTCAGGTAAACGCAGTCACTTTTCAGCCTCAAACGAAGCTATATTGTACACGAAGCTCACACGTTTCTCGCTCTTAACTGAAACGCATTGGATGTTAGAGGGCCTGTGGTTTGTATCAGTTTCAGAAGCAGAGTTGAACTAGATATGGTCCGTGTGTGTAGGAAACACAGTTCTTTTGTTCTGAGCACTCTCACGTTTCCCGCCTTATTAGAGACTCTAGAAAGCAAGAGCGTGCTTCTTGCTCTAAAGCAGAGTGTGTTTCATGGATGAGAACTGTGCTGTGTGTTTCCCTTCAGAAACGGAGTTAAATGCCAGGCTCTGTGTCTTCCTACAAGCGAGACTTCGTTTCAGGTAAACGCAGTCACTTTTCAGCTCAAACGAAGCTATATTGTACACGAAGCTCACACGTTTCTCGCTCTTAACTGAAACGCATTGGATGTTAGAGGGCCTGTGGTTTGTATCAGTTTCAGAAGCAGAGTTGAACTAGATATGGTCCGTGTGTGTAGGAAACACAGTTCTTTTGTTCTGAGCACTCTCACGTTTCCCGCCTTATTAGAGACTCTAGAAAGCAAGAGCGTGCTTCTTGCTCTAAAGCAGAGTGTGTTTCATGGATGAGAACTGTGCTGTGTGTTTCCCTTCAGAAACGGAGTTAAATGCCAGGCTCTGTGTCTTCCTACAAGCGAGACTTCGTTTCAGGTAAACGCAGTCACTTTTCAGCTCAAACGAAGCTATATTGTACACGAAGCTCACACGTTTCTCGCTCTTAACTGAAACGCATTGGATGTTAGAGGGCCTGTGGTTTGTATCAGTTTCAGAAGCAGAGTTGAACTAGATATGGTCCGTGTGTGTAGGAAACACAGTTCTTTTGTTCTGAGCACTCTCACGTTTCCCGCCTTATTAGAGACTCTAGAAAGCAAGAGCGTGCTTCTTGCTCTAAAGCAGAGTGTGTTTCATGGATGAGAACTGTGCTGTGTGTTTCCCTTCAGAAACGGAGTTAAATGCCAGGCTCTGTGTCTTCCTACAAGCGAGACTTCGTTTCAGGTAAACGCAGTCACTTTTCAGCTCAAACGAAGCTATATTGTACACGAAGCTCACACGTTTCTCGCTCTTAACTGAAACGCATTGGATGTTAGAGGGCCTGTGGTTTGTATCAGTTTCAGAAGCAGAGTTGAACTAGATATGGTCCGTGTGTGTAGGAAACACAGTTCTTTTGTTCTGAGCACTCTCACGTTTCCCGCCTTATTAGAGACTCTGGAAAGCAAGAGCGTGCTTCTTGCTCTAAAGCAGAGTGTGTTTCATGGATGAGAACTGTGCTGTGTGTTTCCCTTCAGAAACGGAGTTAAATGCCAGGCTCTGTGTCTTCCTACAAGCGAGACTTCGTTTCAGGTAAACGCAGTCACTTTTCAGCTCAAACGAAGCTATATTGTACACGAAGCTCACACGTTTCTCGCTCTTAACTGAAACGCATTGGATGTTAGAGGGCCTGTGGTTTGTATCAGTTTCAGAAGCAGAGTTGAACTAGATATGGTCCGTGTGTGTAGGAAACACAGTTCTTTTGTTCTGAGCACTCTCACGTTTCCCGCCTTATTAGAGACTCTAGAAAGCAAGAGCGTGCTTCTTGCTCTAAAGCAGTGTGTGTTTCATGGATGAGAACTGTGCTGTGTGTTTCCCTTCAGAAACGGAGTTAAATGCCAGGCTCTGTGTCTTCCTACAAGCGAGACTTCGTTTCAGGTAAACGCAGTCACTTTTCAGCTCAAACGAAGCTATATTGTACACGAAGCTCAAACGTTTCTCGCTCTTAACTGAAACGCATTGGATGTTAGAGGGCCTGTGGTTTGTATCAGTTTCAGAAGCAGAGTTGAACTAGATATGGTCCGTGTGTGTAGGAAACACAGTTCTTTTGTTCTGAGCACTCTCACGTTTCCCGCCTTATTAGAGACTCTAGAAAGCAAGAGCGTGCTTCTTGCTCTAAAGCAGAGTGTGTTTCATGGATGAGAACTGTGCTGTGTGTTTCCCTTCAGAAACGGAGTTAAATGCCAGGCTCTGTGTCTTCCTACAAGCGAGACTTCGTTTCAGGTTAACGCAGTCACTTTTCAGCTCAATGAAGCTATATTGTACACGAAGCTCACACGTTTCTCGCTCTTAACTGAAACGCATTGGATGTTAGAGGGCCTGTGGTTTGTATCAGTTTCAGAAGCAGAGTTGAACTAGATATGGTCCGTGTGTGTAGGAAACACAGTTCTTTTGTTCTGAGCACTCTCACGTTTCCCGCCTTATTAGAGACTCTGGAAAGCAAGAGCGTGCTTCTTGCTCTAAAGCAGAGTGTGTTTCATGGATGAGAACTGTGCTGTGTGTTTCCCTTCAGAATCGGAGTTAAATGCCAGGCTCTGTGTCTTCCTACAAGCGAGACTTCGTTTCAGGTAAACGCAGTCACTTTTCAGCTCAAACGAAGCTATATTGTACACGAAGCTCACACGTTTCTCGCTCTTAACTGAAACGCATTGGATGTTAGAGGGCCTGTGGTTTGTATCAGTTTCAGAAGCAGAGTTGAACTAGATATGGTCCGTGTGTGTAGGAAACACAGTTCTTTTGTTCTGAGCACTCTCACGTTTCCCGCCTTATTAGAGACTCTAGAAAGCAAGAGCGTGCTTCTTGCTCTAAAGCAGAGTGTGTTTCATGGATGAGAACTGTGCTGTGTGTTTCCCTTCAGAAACGGAGTTAAATGCCAGGCTCTGTGTCTTCCTACAAGCGAGACTTCGTTTCAGGTAAACGCAGTCACTTTTCAGCTCAAACGAAGCTATATTGTACACGAAGCTCACACGTTTCTCGCTCTTAACTGAAACGCATTGGATGTTAGAGGGCCTGTGGTTTGTATCAGTTTCAGAAGCAGAGTTGAACTAGATATGGTCCGTGTGTGTAGGAAACACAGTTCTTTTGTTCTGAGCACTCTCACGTTTCCCGCCTTATTAGAGACTCTGGAAAGCAAGAGCGTGCTTCTTGCTCTAAAGCAGAGTGTGTTTCATGGATGAGAACTGTGCTGTGTGTTTCCCTTCAGAAACGGAGTTAAATGCCAGGCTCTGTGTCTTCCTACAAGTGAGACTTCGTTTCAGGTAAACGCAGTCACTTTTCAGCTCAAACGAAGCTATATTGTACACGAAGCTCACACGTTTCTCGCTCTTAACTGAAACGCATTGGATGTTAGAGGGCCTGTGGTTTGTATCAGTTTCAGAAGCAGAGTTGAACTAGATATGGTCCGTGTGTGTAGGAAACACAGTTCTTTTGTTCTGAGCACTCTCACGTTTCCCGCCTTATTAGAGACTCTAGAAAGCAAGAGCGTGCTTCTTGCTCTAAAGCAGAGTGTGTTTCATGGATGAGAACTGTGCTGTGTGTTTCCCTTCAGAAACGGAGTTAAATGCCAGGCTCTGTGTCTTCCTACAAGCGAGACTTCGTTTCAGGTAAACGCAGTCACTTTTCAGCTCAAACGAAGCTATATTGTACACGAAGCTCACACGTTTCTCGCTCTTAACTGAAACGCATTGGATGTTAGAGGGCCTGTGGTTTGTATCAGTTTCAGAAGCAGAGTTGAACTAGATATGGTCCGTGTGTGTAGGAAACACAGTTCTTTTGTTCTGAGCACTCTCACATTTCCCGCCTTATTAGAGACTCTAGAAAGCAAGAGCGTGCTTCTTGCTCTAAAGCAGAGTGTGTTTCATGGATGAGAACTGTGCTGTGTGTTTCCCTTCAGAAACGGAGTTAAATGCCAGGCTCTGTGTCTTCCTACAAGCGAGACTTCGTTTCAGGTAAACGCAGTCACTTTTCAGCTCAAACGAAGCTATATTGTACACGAAGCTCACACGTTTCTCGCTCTTAACTGAAACGCATTGGATGTTAGAGGGCCTGTGGTTTGTATCAGTTTCAGAAGCAGAGTTGAACTAGATATGGTCCGTGTGTGTAGGAAACACAGTTCTTTTGTTCTGAGCACTCTCACGTTTCCCGCCTTATTAGAGACTCTAGAAAGCAAGAGCGTGCTTCTTGCTCTAAAGCAGAGTGTGTTTCATGGATGAGAACTGTGCTGTGTGTTTCCCTTCAGAAACGGAGTTAAATGCCAGGCTCTGTGTCTTCCTACAAGCGAGACTTCGTTTCAGGTAAACGCAGTCACTTTTCAGCTCAAACGAAGCTATATTGTACACGAAGCTCACACGTTTCTCGCTCTTAACTGAAACGCATTGGATGTTAGAGGGCCTGTGGTTTGTATCAGTTTCAGAAGCAGAGTTGAACTAGATATGGTCCGTGTGTGTAGGAAACACAGTTCTTTTGTTCTGAGCACTCTCACGTTTCCCGCCTTATTAGAGACTCTGGAAAGCAAGAGCGTGCTTCTTGCTCTAAAGCAGAGTGTGTTTCATGGATGAGAACTGTGCTGTGTGTTTCCCTTCAGAAACGGAGTTAAATGCCAGGCTCTGTGTCTTCCTACAAGCGAGACTTCGTTTCAGGTAAACGCAGTCACTTTTCAGCTCAAACGAAGCTATATTGTACACGAAGCTCACACGTTTCTCGCTCTTAACTGAAACGCATTGGATGTTAGAGGGCCTGTGGTTTGTATCAGTTTCAGAAGCAGAGTTGAACTAGATATGGTCCGTGTGTGTAGGAAACACAGTTCTTTTGTTCTGAGCACTCTCACGTTTCCCGCCTTATTAGAGACTCTAGAAAGCAAGAGCGTGCTTCTTGCTCTAAAGCAGAGTGTGTTTCATGGATGAGAACTGTGCTGTGTGTTTCCCTTCAGAAACGGAGTTAAATGCCAGGCTCTGTGTCTTCCTACAAGCGAGACTTCGTTTCAGGTAAACGCAGTCACTTTTCAGCTCAAACGAAGCTATATTGTACACGAAGCTCACACGTTTCTCGCTCTTAACTGAAACGCATTGGATGTTAGAGGGCCTGTGGTTTGTATCAGTTTCAGAAGCAGAGTTGAACTAGATATGGTCCGTGTGTGTAGGAAACACAGTTCTTTTGTTCTGAGCACTCTCACGTTTCCCGCCTTATTAGAGACTCTAGAAAGCAAGAGCGTGCTTCTTGCTCTAAAGCAGAGTGTGTTTCATGGATGAGAACTGTGCTGTGTGTTTCCCTTCAGAAACGGAGTTAAATGCCAGGCTCTGTGTCTTCCTACAAGCGAGACTTCGTTTCAGGTAAACGCAGTCACTTTTCAGCTCAAACGAAGCTATATTGTACACGAAGCTCACACGTTTCTCGCTCTTAACTGAAACGCATTGGATGTTAGAGGGCCTGTGGTTTGTATCAGTTTCAGAAGCAGAGTTGAACTAGATATGGTCCGTGTGTGTAGGAAACACAGTTCTTTTGTTCTGAGCACTCTCACGTTTCCCGCCTTATTAGAGACTCTAGAAAGCAAGAGCGTGCTTCTTGCTCTAAAGCAGAGTGTGTTTCATGGATGAGAACTGTGCTGTGTGTTTCCCTTCAGAAACGGAGTTAAATGCCAGGCTCTGTGTCTTCCTACAAGCGAGACTTCGTTTCAGGTAAACGCAGTCACTTTTCAGCTCAAACGAAGCTATATTGTACACGAAGCTCACACGTTTCTCGCTCTTAACTGAAACGCATTGGATGTTAGAGGGCCTGTGGTTTTGTATCAGTTTCAGAAGCAGAGTTGAACTAGATATGGTCCGTGTGTGTAGGAAACACAGTTCTTTTGTTCTGAGCACTCTCACGTTTCCCGCCTTATTAGAGACTCTGGAAAGCAAGAGCGTGCTTCGTGCTCTAAAGCAGAATGTGTTTCATGGATGAGAACTGTGCTGTGTGTTTCCCTTCAGAAACGGAGTTAAATGCCAGGCTCTGTGTCTTCCTACAAGCGAGACTTCGTTTCAGGTTAACGCAGTCACTTTTCAGCTCAATGAAGCTATATTGTACACGAAGCTCACACGTTTCTCGCTCTTAACTGAAACGCATTGGATGTTAGAGGGCCTGTGGTTTGTATCAGTTTCAGAAGCAGAGTTGAACTAGATATGGTCCGTGTGTGTAGGAAACACAGTTCTTTTGTTCTGAGCACTCTCACGTTTCCCGCCTTATTAGAGACTCTGGAAAGCAAGAGCGTGCTTCTTGCTCTAAAGCAGAGTGTGTTTCATGGATGAGAACTGTGCTGTGTGTTTCCCTTCAGAATCGGAGTTAAATGCCAGGCTCTGTGTCTTCCTACAAGCGAGACTTCGTTTCAGGTAAACGCAGTCACTTTTCAGCTCAAACGAAGCTATATTGTACACGAAGCTCACACGTTTCTCGCTCTTAACTGAAACGCATTGGATGTTAGAGGGCCTGTGGTTTGTATCAGTTTCAGAAGCAGAGTTGAACTAGATATGGTCCGTGTGTGTAGGAAACACAGTTCTTTTGTTCTGAGCACTCTCACGTTTCCCGCCTTATTAGAGACTCTGGAAAGCAAGAGCGTGCTTCTTGCTCTAAAGCAGAGTGTGTTTCATGGATGAGAACTGTGCTGTGTGTTTCCCTTCAGAAACGGAGTTAAATGCCAGGCTCTGTGTCTTCCTACAAGTGAGACTTCGTTTCAGGTAAACGCAGTCACTTTTCAGCTCAAACGAAGCTATATTGTACACGAAGCTCACACGTTTCTCGCTCTTAACTGAAACGCATTGGATGTTAGAGGGCCTGTGGTTTGTATCAGTTTCAGAAGCAGAGTTGAACTAGATATGGTCCGTGTGTGTAGGAAACACAGTTCTTTTGTTCTGAGCACTCTCACGTTTCCCGCCTTATTAGAGACTCTAGAAAGCAAGAGCGTGCTTCTTGCTCTAAAGCAGAGTGTGTTTCATGGATGAGAACTGTGCTGTGTGTTTCCCTTCAGAAACGGAGTTAAATGCCAGGCTCTGTGTCTTCCTACAAGCGAGACTTCGTTTCAGGTAAACGCAGTCACTTTTCAGCTCAAACGAAGCTATATTGTACACGAAGCTCACACGTTTCTCGCTCTTAACTGAAACGCATTGGATGTTAGAGGGCCTGTGGTTTGTATCAGTTTCAGAAGCAGAGTTGAACTAGATATGGTCCGTGTGTGTAGGAAACACAGTTCTTTTGTTCTGAGCACTCTCACATTTCCCGCCTTATTAGAGACTCTAGAAAGCAAGAGCGTGCTTCTTGCTCTAAAGCAGAGTGTGTTTCATGGATGAGAACTGTGCTGTGTGTTTCCCTTCAGAAACGGAGTTAAATGCCAGGCTCTGTGTCTTCCTACAAGCGAGACTTCGTTTCAGGTAAACGCAGTCACTTTTCAGCTCAAACGAAGCTATATTGTACACGAAGCTCACACGTTTCTCGCTCTTAACTGAAACGCATTGGATGTTAGAGGGCCTGTGGTTTGTATCAGTTTCAGAAGCAGAGTTGAACTAGATATGGTCCGTGTGTGTAGGAAACACAGTTCTTTTGTTCTGAGCACTCTCACGTTTCCCGCCTTATTAGAGACTCTAGAAAGCAAGAGCGTGCTTCTTGCTCTAAAGCAGAGTGTGTTTCATGGATGAGAACTGTGCTGTGTGTTTCCCTTCAGAAACGGAGTTAAATGCCAGGCTCTGTGTCTTCCTACAAGCGAGACTTCGTTTCAGGTAAACGCAGTCACTTTTCAGCTCAAACGAAGCTATATTGTACACGAAGCTCACACGTTTCTCGCTCTTAACTGAAACGCATTGGATGTTAGAGGGCCTGTGGTTTGTATCAGTTTCAGAAGCAGAGTTGAACTAGATATGGTCCGTGTGTGTAGGAAACACAGTTCTTTTGTTCTGAGCACTCTCACGTTTCCCGCCTTATTAGAGACTCTGGAAAGCAAGAGCGTGCTTCTTGCTCTAAAGCAGAGTGTGTTTCATGGATGAGAACTGTGCTGTGTGTTTCCCTTCAGAAACGGAGTTAAATGCCAGGCTCTGTGTCTTCCTACAAGCGAGACTTCGTTTCAGGTAAACGCAGTCACTTTTCAGCTCAAACGAAGCTATATTGTACACGAAGCTCACACGTTTCTCGCTCTTAACTGAAACGCATTGGATGTTAGAGGGCCTGTGGTTTGTATCAGTTTCAGAAGCAGAGTTGAACTAGATATGGTCCGTGTGTGTAGGAAACACAGTTCTTTTGTTCTGAGCACTCTCACGTTTCCCGCCTTATTAGAGACTCTAGAAAGCAAGAGCGTGCTTCTTGCTCTAAAGCAGAGTGTGTTTCATGGATGAGAACTGTGCTGTGTGTTTCCCTTCAGAAACGGAGTTAAATGCCAGGCTCTGTGTCTTCCTACAAGCGAGACTTCGTTTCAGGTAAACGCAGTCACTTTTCAGCTCAAACGAAGCTATATTGTACACGAAGCTCACACGTTTCTCGCTCTTAACTGAAACGCATTGGATGTTAGAGGGCCTGTGGTTTGTATCAGTTTCAGAAGCAGAGTTGAACTAGATATGGTCCGTGTGTGTAGGAAACACAGTTCTTTTGTTCTGAGCACTCTCACGTTTCCCGCCTTATTAGAGACTCTAGAAAGCAAGAGCGTGCTTCTTGCTCTAAAGCAGAGTGTGTTTCATGGATGAGAACTGTGCTGTGTGTTTCCCTTCAGAAACGGAGTTAAATGCCAGGCTCTGTGTCTTCCTACAAGCGAGACTTCGTTTCAGGTAAACGCAGTCACTTTTCAGCTCAAACGAAGCTATATTGTACACGAAGCTCACACGTTTCTCGCTCTTAACTGAAACGCATTGGATGTTAGAGGGCCTGTGGTTTGTATCAGTTTCAGAAGCAGAGTTGAACTAGATATGGTCCGTGTGTGTAGGAAACACAGTTCTTTTGTTCTGAGCACTCTCACGTTTCCCGCCTTATTAGAGACTCTAGAAAGCAAGAGCGTGCTTCTTGCTCTAAAGCAGAGTGTGTTTCATGGATGAGAACTGTGCTGTGTGTTTCCCTTCAGAAACGGAGTTAAATGCCAGGCTCTGTGTCTTCCTACAAGCGAGACTTCGTTTCAGGTAAACGCAGTCACTTTTCAGCTCAAACGAAGCTATATTGTACACGAAGCTCACACGTTTCTCGCTCTTAACTGAAACGCATTGGATGTTAGAGGGCCTGTGGTTTTGTATCAGTTTCAGAAGCAGAGTTGAACTAGATATGGTCCGTGTGTGTAGGAAACACAGTTCTTTTGTTCTGAGCACTCTCACGTTTCCCGCCTTATTAGAGACTCTGGAAAGCAAGAGCGTGCTTCGTGCTCTAAAGCAGAATGTGTTTCATGGATGAGAACTGTGCTGTGTGTTTCCCTTCAGAAACGGAGTTAAATGCCAGGCTCTGTGTCTTCCTACAAGCGAGACTTCGTTTCAGGTAAACGCAGTCACTTTTCAGCTCAAACGAAGCTATATTGTACACGAAGCTCACACGTTTCTCGCTCTTAACTGAAACGCATTGGATGTTAGAGGGCCTGTGGTTTGTATCAGTTTCAGAAGCAGAGTTGAACTAGATATGGTCCGTGTGTGTAGGAAACACAGTTCTTTTGTTCTGAGCACTCTCACGTTTCCCGCCTTATTAGAGACTCTGGAAAGCAAGAGCGTGCTTCTTGCTCTAAAGCAGAGTGTGTTTCATGGATGAGAACTGTGCTGTGTGTTTCCCTTCAGAAACGGAGTTAAATGCCAGGCTCTGTGTCTTCCTACAAGCGAGACTTCGTTTCAGGTAAACGCAGTCACTTTTCAGCTCAAACGAAGCTATATTGTACACGAAGCTCACACGTTTCTCGCTCTTAACTGAAACGCATTGGATGTTAGAGGGCCTGTGGTTTGTATCAGTTTCAGAAGCAGAGTTGAACTAGATATGGTCCGTGTGTGTAGGAAACACAGTTCTTTTGTTCTGAGCACTCTCACGTTTCCCGCCTTATTAGAGACTCTAGAAAGCAAGAGCGTGCTTCTTGCTCTAAAGCAGAGTGTGTTTCATGGATGAGAACTGTGCTGTGTGTTTCCCTTCAGAAACGGAGTTAAATGCCAGGCTCTGTGTCTTCCTACAAGCGAGACTTCGTTTCAGGTAAACGCAGTCACTTTTCAGCTCAAACGAAGCTATATTGTACACGAAGCTCACACGTTTCTCGCTCTTAACTGAAACGCATTGGATGTTAGAGGGCCTGTGGTTTGTATCAGTTTCAGAAGCAGAGTTGAACTAGATATGGTCCGTGTGTGTAGGAAACACAGTTCTTTTGTTCTGAGCACTCTCACGTTTCCCGCCTTATTAGAGACTCTGGAAAGCAAGAGCGTGCTTCTTGCTCTAAAGCAGAGTGTGTTTCATGGATGAGAACTGTGCTGTGTGTTTCCCTTCAGAAACGGAGTTAAATGCCAGGCTCTGTGTCTTCCTACAAGCGAGACTTCGTTTCAGGTAAACGCAGTCACTTTTCAGCTCAAACGAAGCTATATTGTACACGAAGCTCACACGTTTCTCGCTCTTAACTGAAACGCATTGGATGTTAGAGGGCCTGTGGTTTGTATCAGTTTCAGAAGCAGAGTTGAACTAGATATGGTCCGTGTGTGTAGGAAACACAGTTCTTTTGTTCTGAGCACTCTCACGTTTCCCGCCTTATTAGAGACTCTAGAAAGAAAGAGCGTGCTTCTTGCTCTAAAGCAGAGTGTGTTTCATGGATGAGAACTGTGCTGTGTGTTTCCCTTCAGAAACGGAGTTAAATGCCAGGCTCTGTGTCTTCCTACAAGCGAGACTTCGTTTCAGGTAAACGCAGTCACTTTTCAGCTCAAACGAAGCTATATTGTACACGAAGCTCACACGTTTCTCGCTCTTAACTGAAACGCATTGGATGTTAGAGGGCCTGTGGTTTGTATCAGTTTCAGAAGCAGAGTTGAACTAGATATCGTCCGTGTGTGTAGGAAACACAGTTCTTTTGTTCTGAGCACTCTCACGTTTCCCGCCTTATTAGAGACTCTAGAAAGCAAGAGCGTGCTTCTTGCTCTAAAGCAGAGTGTGTTTCATGGATGAGAACTGTGCTGTGTGTTTCCCTTCAGAAACGGAGTTAAATGCCAGGCTCTGTGTCTTCCTACAAGCGAGACTTCGTTTCAGGTAAACGCAGTCACTTTTCAGCTCAAACGAAGCTATATAGTACACGAAGCTCACACGTTTCTCGCTCTTAACTGAAACGCATTGGATGTTAGAGGGCCTGTGGTTTGTATCAGTTTCAGAAGCAGAGTTGAACTAGATATGGTCCGTGTGTGTAGGAAACACAGTTCTTTTGTTCTGAGCACTCTCACGTTTCCCGCCTTATTAGAGACTCTGGAAAGCAAGAGCGTGCTTCTTGCTCTAAAGCAGAGTGTGTTTCATGGATGAGAACTGTGCTGTGTGTTTCCCTTCAGAAACGGAGTTAAATGCCAGGCTCTGTGTCTTCCTACAAGCGAGACTTCGTTTCAGGTAAACGCAGTCACTTTTCAGCTCAAACGAAGCTATATTGTACACGAAGCTCACACGTTTCTCGCTCTTAACTGAAACGCATTGGATGTTAGAGGGCCTGTGGTTTGTATCAGTTTCAGAAGCAGAGTTGAACTAGATATGGTCCGTGTGTGTAGGAAACACAGTTCTTTTGTTCTGAGCACTCTCACGTTTCCCGCCTTATTAGAGACTCTGGAAAGCAAGAGCGTGCTTCTTGCTCTAAAGCAGAGTGTGTTTCATGGATGAGAACTGTGCTGTGTGTTTCCCTTCAGAAACGGAGTTAAATGCCAGGCTCTGTGTCTTCCTACAAGCGAGACTTCGTTTCAGGTAAACGCAGTCACTTTTCAGCTCAAACGAAGCTATATTGTACACGAAGCTCACACGTTTCTCGCTCTTAACTGAAACGCATTGGATGTTAGAGGGCCTGTGGTTTGTATCAGTTTCAGAAGCAGAGTTGAACTACATATGGTCCGTGTGTGTAGGAAACACAGTTCTTTTGTTCTGAGCACTCTCACGTTTCCCGCCTTATTAGAGACTCTAGAAAGCAAGAGCGTGCTTCTTGCTCTAAAGCAGAGTGTGTTTCATGGATGAGAACTGTGCTGTGTGTTTCCCTTCAGAAACGGAGTTAAATGCCAGGCTCTGTGTCTTCCTACAAGCGAGACTTCGTTTCAGGTAAACGCAGTCACTTTTCAGCTCAAACGAAGCTATATTGTACACGAAGCTCACACGTTTCTCGCTCTTAACTGAAACGCATTGGATGTTAGAGGGCCTGTGGTTTGTATCAGTTTCAGAAGCAGAGTTGAACTAGATATGGTCCGTGTGTGTAGGAAACACAGTTCTTTTGTTCTGAGCACTCTCACGTTTCCCGCCTTATTAGAGACTCTAGAAAGCAAGAGCGTGCTTCTTGCTCTAAAGCAGAGTGTGTTTCATGGATGAGAACTGTGCTGTGTGTTTCCCTTCAGAAACGGAGTTAAATGCCAGGCTCTGTGTCTTCCTACAAGCGAGACTTCGTTTCAGGTAAACGCAGTCACTTTTCAGCTCAAACGAAGCTATATTGTACACGAAGCTCACACGTTTCTCGCTCTTAACTGAAACGCATGGGATGTTAGAGGGCCTGTGGTTTGTATCAGTTTCAGAAGCAGAGTTGAACTAGATATCGTCCGTGTGTGTAGGAAACACAGTTCTTTTGTTCTGAGCACTCTCACGTTTCCCGCCTTATTAGAGACTCTGGAAAGCAAGAGCGTGCTTCTTGCTCTAAAGCAGAGTGTGTTTCATGGATGAGAACTGTGCTGTGTGTTTCCCTTCAGAAACGGAGTTAAATGCCAGGCTCTGTGTCTTCCTACAAGCGAGACTTCGTTTCAGGTAAACGCAGTCACTTTTCAGCTCAAACGAAGCTATATTGTACACGAAGCTCACACGTTTCTCGCTCTTAACTGAAACGCATTGGATGTTAGAGGGCCTGTGGTTTGTATCAGTTTCAGAAGCAGAGTTGAACTAGATATGGTCCGTGTGTGTAGGAAACACAGTTCTTTTGTTCTGAGCACTCTCACGTTTCCCGCCTTATTAGAGACTCTAGAAAGCAAGAGCGTGCTTCTTGCTCTAAAGCAGAGTGTGTTTCATGGATGAGAACTGTGCTGTGTGTTTCCCTTCAGAAACGGAGTTAAATGCCAGGCTCTGTGTCTTCCTACAAGCGAGACTTCGTTTCAGGTAAACGCAGTCACTTTTCAGCTCAAACGAAGCTATATTGTACACGAAGCTCACACGTTTCTCGCTCTTAACTGAAACGCATTGGATGTTAGAGGGCCTGTGGTTTGTATCAGTTTCAGAAGCAGAGTTGAACTAGATATGGTCCGTGTGTGTAGGAAACACAGTTCTTTTGTTCTGAGCACTCTCACGTTTCCCGCCTTATTAGAGACTCTAGAAAGCAAGAGCGTGCTTCTTGCTCTAAAGCAGAGTGTGTTTCATGGATGAGAACTGTGCTGTGTGTTTCCCTTCAGAAACGGAGTTAAATGCCAGGCTCTGTGTCTTCCTACAAGCGAGACTTCGTTTCAGGTAAACGCAGTCACTTTTCAGCTCAAACGAAGCTATATTGTACACGAAGCTCACACGTTTCTCGCTCTTAACTGAAACGCATTGGATGTTAGAGGGCCTGTGGTTTGTATCAGTTTCAGAAGCAGAGTTGAACTAGATATGGTCCGTGTGTGTAGGAAACACAGTTCTTTTGTTCTGAGCACTCTCACGTTTCCCGCCTTATTAGAGACTCTGGAAAGCAAGAGCGTGCTTCTTGCTCTAAAGCAGAGTGTGTTTCATGGATGAGAACTGTGCTGTGTGTTTCCCTTCAGAAACGGAGTTAAATGCCAGGCTCTGTGTCTTCCTACAAGCGAGACTTCGTTTCAGGTAAACGCAGTCACTTTTCAGCTCAAACGAAGCTATATTGTACACGAAGCTCACACGTTTCTCGCTCTTAACTGAAACGCATTGGATGTTAGAGGGCCTGTGGTTTGTATCAGTTTCAGAAGCAGAGTTGAACTAGATATGGTCCGTGTGTGTAGGAAACACAGTTCTTTTGTTCTGAGCACTCTCACGTTTCCCGCCTTATTAGAGACTCTAGAAAGCAAGAGCGTGCTTCTTGCTCTAAAGCAGAGTGTGTTTCATGGATGAGAACTGTGCTGTGTGTTTCCCTTCAGAAACGGAGTTAAATGCCAGGCTCTGTGTCTTCCTACAAGCGAGACTTCGTTTCAGGTAAACGCAGTCACTTTTCAGCTCAAACGAAGCTATATTGTACACGAAGCTCACACGTTTCTCGCTCTTAACTGAAACGCATGGGATGTTAGAGGGCCTGTGGTTTGTATCAGTTTCAGAAGCAGAGTTGAACTAGATATCGTCCGTGTGTGTAGGAAACACAGTTCTTTTGTTCTGAGCACTCTCACGTTTCCCGCCTTATTAGAGACTCTGGAAAGCAAGAGCGTGCTTCTTGCTCTAAAGCAGAGTGTGTTTCATGGATGAGAACTGTGCTGTGTGTTTCCCTTCAGAAACGGAGTTAAATGCCAGGCTCTGTGTCTTCCTACAAGCGAGACTTCGTTTCAGGTAAACGCAGTCACTTTTCAGCTCAAACGAAGCTATATTGTACACGAAGCTCACACGTTTCTCGCTCTTAACTGAAACGCATTGGATGTTAGAGGGCCTGTGGTTTGTATCAGTTTCAGAAGCAGAGTTGAACTAGATATGGTCCGTGTGTGTAGGAAACACAGTTCTTTTGTTCTGAGCACTCTCACGTTTCCCGCCTTATTAGAGACTCTGGAAAGCAAGAGCGTGCTTCTTGCTCTAAAGCAGAGTGTGTTTCATGGATGAGAACTGTGCTGTGTGTTTCCCTTCAGAAACGGAGTTAAATGCCAGGCTCTGTGTCTTCCTACAAGCGAGACTTCGTTTCAGGTAAACGCAGTCACTTTTCAGCTCAAACGAAGCTATATTGTACACGAAGCTCACACGTTTCTCGCTCTTAACTGAAACGCATTGGATGTTAGAGGGCCTGTGGTTTGTATCAGTTTCAGAAGCAGAGTTGAACTAGATATGGTCCGTGTGTGTAGGAAACACAGTTCTTTTGTTCTGAGCACTCTCACGTTTCCCGCCTTATTAGAGACTCTAGAAAGCAAGAGCGTGCTTCTTGCTCTAAAGCAGAGTGTGTTTCATGGATGAGAACTGTGCTGTGTGTTTCCCTTCAGAAACGGAGTTAAATGCCAGGCTCTGTGTCTTCCTACAAGCGAGACTTCGTTTCAGGTAAACGCAGTCACTTTTCAGCTCAAACGAAGCTATATTGTACACGAAGCTCACACGTTTCTCGCTCTTAACTGAAACGCATGGGATGTTAGAGGGCCTGTGGTTTGTATCAGTTTCAGAAGCAGAGTTGAACTAGATATCGTCCGTGTGTGTAGGAAACACAGTTCTTTTGTTCTGAGCACTCTCACGTTTCCCGCCTTATTAGAGACTCTGGAAAGCAAGAGCGTGCTTCTTGCTCTAAAGCAGAGTGTGTTTCATGGATGAGAACTGTGCTGTGTGTTTCCCTTCAGAAACGGAGTTAAATGCCAGGCTCTGTGTCTTCCTACAAGCGAGACTTCGTTTCAGGTAAACGCAGTCACTTTTCAGCTCAAACGAAGCTATATTGTACACGAAGCTCACACGTTTCTCGCTCTTAACTGAAACGCATTGGATGTTAGAGGGCCTGTGGTTTGTATCAGTTTCAGAAGCAGAGTTGAACTAGATATGGTCCGTGTGTGTAGGAAACACAGTTCTTTTGTTCTGAGCACTCTCACGTTTCCCGCCTTATTAGAGACTCTGGAAAGCAAGAGCGTGCTTCTTGCTCTAAAGCAGAGTGTGTTTCATGGATGAGAACTGTGCTGTGTGTTTCCCTTCAGAAACGGAGTTAAATGCCAGGCTCTGTGTCTTCCTACAAGCGAGACTTCGTTTCAGGTAAACGCAGTCACTTTTCAGCTCAAACGAAGCTATATTGTACACGAAGCTCACACGTTTCTTGCTCTTAACTGAAACGCATTGGATGTTAGAGGGCCTGTGGTTTGTATCAGTTTCAGAAGCAGAGTTGAACTAGATATGGTCCGTGTGTGTAGGAAACACAGTTCTTTTGTTCTGAGCACTCTCACGTTTCCCGCCTTATTAGAGACTCTAGAAAGCAAGAGCGTGCTTCTTGCTCTAAAGCAGAGGGTGTTTCATGGATGAGAACTGTGCTGTGTGTTTCCCTTCAGAAACGGAGTTAAATGCCAGGCTCTGTGTCTTCCTACAAGCGAGACTTCGTTTCAGGTAAACGCAGTCACTTTTCAGCTCAAACGAAGCTATATTGTACACGAAGCTCACACGTTTCTCGCTCTTAACTGAAACGCATTGGATGTTAGAGGGCCTGTGGTTTGTATCAGTTTCAGAAGCAGAGTTGAACTAGATATGGTCCGTGTGTGTAGGAAACACAGTTCTTTTGTTCTGAGCACTCTCACGTTTCCCGCCTTATTAGAGACTCTAGAAAGCAAGAGCGTGCTTCTTGCTCTAAAGCAGAGTGTGTTTCATGGATGAGAACTGTGCTGTGTGTTTCCCTTCAGAAACGGAGTTAAATGCCAGGCTCTGTGTCTTCCTACAAGCGAGACTTCGTTTCAGGTAAACGCAGTCACTTTTCAGCTCAAACGAAGCTATATTGTACACGAAGCTCACACGTTTCTCGCTCTTAACTGAAACGCATTGGATGTTAGAGGGCCTGTGGTTTGTATCAGTTTCAGAAGCAGAGTTGAACTAGATATGGTCCGTGTGTGTAGGAAACACAGTTCTTTTGTTCTGAGCACTCTCACGTTTCCCGCCTTATTAGAGACTCTGGAAAGCAAGAGCGTGCTTCTTGCTCTAAAGCAGAGTGTGTTTCATGGATGAGAACTGTGCTGTGTGTTTCCCTTCAGAAACGGAGTTAAATGCCAGGCTCTGTGTCTTCCTACAAGCGAGACTTCGTTTCAGGTAAACGCAGTCACTTTTCAGCTCAAACGAAGCTATATTGTACACGAAGCTCACACGTTTCTTGCTCTTAACTGAAACGCATTGGATGTTAGAGGGCCTGTGGTTTGTATCAGTTTCAGAAGCAGAGTTGAACTAGATATGGTCCGTGTGTGTAGGAAACACAGTTCTTTTGTTCTGAGCACTCTCACGTTTCCCGCCTTATTAGAGACTCTGGAAAGCAAGAGCGTGCTTCTTGCTCTAAAGCAGAGTGTGTTTCATGGATGAGAACTGTGCTGTGTGTTTCCCTTCAGAAACGGAGTTAAATGCCAGGCTCTGTGTCTTCCTACAAGCGAGACTTCGTTTCAGGTAAACGCAGTCACTTTTCAGCTCAAACGAAGCTATATTGTACACGAAGCTCACACGTTTCTCGCTCTTAACTGAAACGCATTGGATGTTAGAGGGCCTGTGGTTTGTATCAGTTTCAGAAGCAGAGTTGAACTAGATATGGTCCGTGTGTGTAGGAAACACAGTTCTTTTGTTCTGAGCACTCTCACGTTTCCCGCCTTATTAGAGACTCTAGAAAGCAAGAGCGTGCTTCTTGCTCTAAAGCAGAGTGTGTTTCATGGATGAGAACTGTGCTGTGTGTTTCCCTTCAGAAACGGAGTTAAATGCCAGGCTCTGTGTCTTCCTACAAGCGAGACTTCGTTTCAGGTAAACGCAGTCACTTTTCAGCTCAAACGAAGCTATATTGTACACGAAGCTCACACGTTTCTCGCTCTTAACTGAAACGCATTGGATGTTAGAGGGCCTGTGGTTTGTATCAGTTTCAGAAGCAGAGTTGAACTAGATATGGTCCGTGTGTGTAGGAAACACAGTTCTTTTGTTCTGAGCACTCTCACGTTTCCCGCCTTATTAGAGACTCTGGAAAGCAAGAGCGTGCTTCTTGCTCTAAAGCAGAGTGTGTTTCATGGATGAGAACTGTGCTGTGTGTTTCCCTTCAGAAACGGAGTTAAATGCCAGGCTCTGTGTCTTCCTACAAGCGAGACTTCGTTTCAGGTAAACGCAGTCACTTTTCAGCTCAAACGAAGCTATATTGTACACGAAGCTCACACGTTTCTCGCTCTTAACTGAAACGCATTGGATGTTAGAGGGCCTGTGGTTTGTATCAGTTTCAGAAGCAGAGTTGAACTAGATATGGTCCGTGTGTGTAGGAAACACAGTTCTTTTGTTCTGAGCACTCTCACGTTTCCCGCCTTATTAGAGACTCTAGAAAGCAAGAGCGTGCTTCTTGCTCTAAAGCAGAGTGTGTTTCATGGATGAGAACTGTGCTGTGTGTTTCCCTTCAGAAACGGAGTTAAATGCCAGGCTCTGTGTCTTCCTACAAGCGAGACTTCGTTTCAGGTAAACGCAGTCACTTTTCAGCTCAAACGAAGCTATATTGTACACGAAGCTCACACGTTTCTCGCTCTTAACTGAAACGCATGGGATGTTAGAGGGCCTGTGGTTTGTATCAGTTTCAGAAGCAGAGTTGAACTAGATATCGTCCGTGTGTGTAGGAAACACAGTTCTTTTGTTCTGAGCACTCTCACGTTTCCCGCCTTATTAGAGACTCTGGAAAGCAAGAGCGTGCTTCTTGCTCTAAAGCAGAGTGTGTTTCATGGATGAGAACTGTGCTGTGTGTTTCCCTTCAGAAACGGAGTTAAATGCCAGGCTCTGTGTCTTCCTACAAGCGAGACTTCGTTTCAGGTAAACGCAGTCACTTTTCAGCTCAAACGAAGCTATATTGTACACGAAGCTCACACGTTTCTCGCTCTTAACTGAAACGCATTGGATGTTAGAGGGCCTGTGGTTTGTATCAGTTTCAGAAGCAGAGTTGAACTAGATATGGTCCGTGTGTGTAGGAAACACAGTTCTTTTGTTCTGAGCACTCTCACGTTTCCCGCCTTATTAGAGACTCTGGAAAGCAAGAGCGTGCTTCTTGCTCTAAAGCAGAGTGTGTTTCATGGATGAGAACTGTGCTGTGTGTTTCCCTTCAGAAACGGAGTTAAATGCCAGGCTCTGTGTCTTCCTACAAGCGAGACTTCGTTTCAGGTAAACGCAGTCACTTTTCAGCTCAAACGAAGCTATATTGTACACGAAGCTCACACGTTTCTTGCTCTTAACTGAAACGCATTGGATGTTAGAGGGCCTGTGGTTTGTATCAGTTTCAGAAGCAGAGTTGAACTAGATATGGTCCGTGTGTGTAGGAAACACAGTTCTTTTGTTCTGAGCACTCTCACGTTTCCCGCCTTATTAGAGACTCTAGAAAGCAAGAGCGTGCTTCTTGCTCTAAAGCAGAGGGTGTTTCATGGATGAGAACTGTGCTGTGTGTTTCCCTTCAGAAACGGAGTTAAATGCCAGGCTCTGTGTCTTCCTACAAGCGAGACTTCGTTTCAGGTAAACGCAGTCACTTTTCAGCTCAAACGAAGCTATATTGTACACGAAGCTCACACGTTTCTCGCTCTTAACTGAAACGCATTGGATGTTAGAG
This sequence comes from Onychomys leucogaster, assembly GCA_949786385.1. Classification (NCBI taxonomy): domain Eukaryota; kingdom Metazoa; phylum Chordata; class Mammalia; order Rodentia; family Cricetidae; genus Onychomys; species Onychomys leucogaster. The sequence goes on from CATKUP010000734.1 coordinate 26,926, forward strand.
GGCCTGTGGTTTGTATCAGTTTCAGAAGCAGAGTTGAACTAGATATGGTCCGTGTGTGTAGGAAACACAGTTCTTTTGTTCTGAGCACTCTCACGTTTCCCGCCTTATTAGAGACTCTAGAAAGCAAGAGCGTGCTTCTTGCTCTAAAGCAGAGTGTGTTTCATGGATGAGAACTGTGCTGTGTGTTTCCCTTCAGAAACGGAGTTAAATGCCAGGCTCTGTGTCTTCCTACAAGCGAGACTTCGTTTCAGGTAAACGCAGTCACTTTTCAGCTCAAACGAAGCTATATTGTACACGAAGCTCACACGTTTCTCGCTCTTAACTGAAACGCATTGGATGTTAGAGGGCCTGTGGTTTGTATCAGTTTCAGAAGCAGAGTTGAACTAGATATGGTCCGTGTGTGTAGGAAACACAGTTCTTTTGTTCTGAGCACTCTCACGTTTCCCGCCTTATTAGAGACTCTGGAAAGCAAGAGCGTGCTTCTTGCTCTAAAGCAGAGTGTGTTTCATGGATGAGAACTGTGCTGTGTGTTTCCCTTCAGAAACGGAGTTAAATGCCAGGCTCTGTGTCTTCCTACAAGCGAGACTTCGTTTCAGGTAAACGCAGTCACTTTTCAGCTCAAACGAAGCTATATTGTACACGAAGCTCACACGTTTCTTGCTCTTAACTGAAACGCATTGGATGTTAGAGGGCCTGTGGTTTGTATCAGTTTCAGAAGCAGAGTTGAACTAGATATGGTCCGTGTGTGTAGGAAACACAGTTCTTTTGTTCTGAGCACTCTCACGTTTCCCGCCTTATTAGAGACTCTGGAAAGCAAGAGCGTGCTTCTTGCTCTAAAGCAGAGTGTGTTTCATGGATGAGAACTGTGCTGTGTGTTTCCCTTCAGAAACGGAGTTAAATGCCAGGCTCTGTGTCTTCCTACAAGCGAGACTTCGTTTCAGGTAAACGCAGTCACTTTTCAGCTCAAACGAAGCTATATTGTACACGAAGCTCACACGTTTCTCGCTCTTAACTGAAACGCATTGGATGTTAGAGGGCCTGTGGTTTGTATCAGTTTCAGAAGCAGAGTTGAACTAGATATGGTCCGTGTGTGTAGGAAACACAGTTCTTTTGTTCTGAGCACTCTCACGTTTCCCGCCTTATTAGAGACTCTAGAAAGCAAGAGCGTGCTTCTTGCTCTAAAGCAGAGTGTGTTTCATGGATGAGAACTGTGCTGTGTGTTTCCCTTCAGAAACGGAGTTAAATGCCAGGCTCTGTGTCTTCCTACAAGCGAGACTTCGTTTCAGGTAAACGCAGTCACTTTTCAGCTCAAACGAAGCTATATTGTACACGAAGCTCACACGTTTCTCGCTCTTAACTGAAACGCATTGGATGTTAGAGGGCCTGTGGTTTGTATCAGTTTCAGAAGCAGAGTTGAACTAGATATGGTCCGTGTGTGTAGGAAACACAGTTCTTTTGTTCTGAGCACTCTCACGTTTCCCGCCTTATTAGAGACTCTGGAAAGCAAGAGCGTGCTTCTTGCTCTAAAGCAGAGTGTGTTTCATGGATGAGAACTGTGCTGTGTGTTTCCCTTCAGAAACGGAGTTAAATGCCAGGCTCTGTGTCTTCCTACAAGCGAGACTTCGTTTCAGGTAAACGCAGTCACTTTTCAGCTCAAACGAAGCTATATTGTACACGAAGCTCACACGTTTCTCGCTCTTAACTGAAACGCATTGGATGTTAGAGGGCCTGTGGTTTGTATCAGTTTCAGAAGCAGAGTTGAACTAGATATGGTCCGTGTGTGTAGGAAACACAGTTCTTTTGTTCTGAGCACTCTCACGTTTCCCGCCTTATTAGAGACTCTAGAAAGCAAGAGCGTGCTTCTTGCTCTAAAGCAGAGTGTGTTTCATGGATGAGAACTGTGCTGTGTGTTTCCCTTCAGAAACGGAGTTAAATGCCAGGCTCTGTGTCTTCCTACAAGCGAGACTTCGTTTCAGGTAAACGCAGTCACTTTTCAGCTCAAACGAAGCTATATTGTACACGAAGCTCACACGTTTCTCGCTCTTAACTGAAACGCATGGGATGTTAGAGGGCCTGTGGTTTGTATCAGTTTCAGAAGCAGAGTTGAACTAGATATCGTCCGTGTGTGTAGGAAACACAGTTCTTTTGTTCTGAGCACTCTCACGTTTCCCGCCTTATTAGAGACTCTGGAAAGCAAGAGCGTGCTTCTTGCTCTAAAGCAGAGTGTGTTTCATGGATGAGAACTGTGCTGTGAGTTTCCCTTCAGAAACGGAGTTAAATGCCAGGCTCTGTGTCTTCCTACAAGCGAGACTTCGTTTCAGGTAAACGCAGTCACTTTTCAGCTCAAACGAAGCTATATTGTACACGAAGCTCACACGTTTCTCGCTCTTAACTGAAATGCATTGGATGTTAGAGGGCCTGTGGTTTGTATCAGTTTCAGAAGCAGAGTTGAACTAGATATGGTCCGTGTGTGTAGGAAACACAGTTCTTTTGTTCTGAGCACTCTCACGTTTCCCGCCTTATTAGAGACTCTGGAAAGCAAGAGCGTGCTTCTTGCTCTAAAGCAGAGTGTGTTTCATGGATGAGAACTGTGCTGTGTGTTTCCCTTCAGAAACGGAGTTAAATGCCAGGCTCTGTGTCTTCCTACAAGCGAGACTTCGTTTCAGGTAAACGCAGTCACTTTTCAGCTCAAACGAAGCTATATTGTACACGAAGCTCACACGTTTCTCGCTCTTAACTGAAACGCATTGGATGTTAGAGGGCCTGTGGTTTGTATCAGTTTCAGAAGCAGAGTTGAACTAGATATGGTCCGTGTGTGTAGGAAACACAGTTCTTTTGTTCTGAGCACTCTCACGTTTCCCGCCTTATTAGAGAATCTAGAAAGCAAGAGCGTGCTTCTTGCTCTAAAGCAGAGTGTGTTTCATGGATGAGAACTGTGCTGTGTGTTTCCCTTCAGAAACGGAGTTAAATGCCAGGCTCTGTGTCTTCCTACAAGCGAGACTTCGTTTCAGGTAAACGCAGTCACTTTTCAGCTCAAACGAAGCTATATTGTACACGAAGCTCACACGTTTCTCGCTCTTAACTGAAACGCATGGGATGTTAGAGGGCCTGTGGTTTGTATCAGTTTCAGAAGCAGAGTTGAACTAGATATCGTCCGTGTGTGTAGGAAACACAGTTCTTTTGTTCTGAGCACTCTCACGTTTCCCGCCTTATTAGAGACTCTGGAAAGCAAGAGCGTGCTTCTTGCTCTAAAGCAGAGTGTGTTTCATGGATGAGAACTGTGCTGTGTGTTTCCCTTCAGAAACGGAGTTAAATGCCAGGCTCTGTGTCTTCCTACAAGCGAGACTTCGTTTCAGGTAAACGCAGTCACTTTTCAGCTCAAACGAAGCTATATTGTACACGAAGCTCACACGTTTCTCGCTCTTAACTGAAACGCATTGGATGTTAGAGGGCCTGTGGTTTGTATCAGTTTCAGAAGCAGAGTTGAACTAGATATGGTCCGTGTGTGTAGGAAACACAGTTCTTTTGTTCTGAGCACTCTCACGTTTCCCGCCTTATTAGAGACTCTGGAAAGCAAGAGCGTGCTTCTTGCTCTAAAGCAGAGTGTGTTTCATGGATGAGAACTGTGCTGTGTGTTTCCCTTCAGAAACGGAGTTAAATGCCAGGCTCTGTGTCTTCCTACAAGCGAGACTTCGTTTCAGGTAAACGCAGTCACTTTTCAGCTCAAACGAAGCTATATTGTACACGAAGCTCACACGTTTCTCGCTCTTAACTGAAACGCATTGGATGTTAGAGGGCCTGTGGTTTGTATCAGTTTCAGAAGCAGAGTTGAACTAGATATGGTCCGTGTGTGTAGGAAACACAGTTCTTTTGTTCTGAGCACTCTCACGTTTCCCGCCTTATTAGAGACTCTAGAAAGCAAGAGCGTGCTTCTTGCTCTAAAGCAGAGTGTGTTTCATGGATGAGAACTGTGCTGTGTGTTTCCCTTCAGAAACGGACTTAAATGCCAGGCTCTGTGTCTTCCTACAAGCGAGACTTCGTTTCAGGTAAACGCAGTCACTTTTCAGCTCAAACGAAGCTATATTGTACACGAAGCTCACACGTTTCTTGCTCTTAACTGAAACGCATTGGATGTTAGAGGGCCTGTGGTTTGTATCAGTTTCAGAAGCAGAGTTGAACTAGATATGGTCCGTGTGTGTAGGAAACACAGTTCTTTTGTTCTGAGCACTCTCACGTTTCCCGCCTTATTAGAGACTCTAGAAAGCAAGAGCGTGCTTCTTGCTCTAAAGCAGAGTGTGTTTCATGGATGAGAACTGTGCTGTGTGTTTCCCTTCAGAAACGGAGTTAAATGCCAGGCTCTGTGTCTTCCTACAAGCGAGACTTCGTTTCAGGTAAACGCAGTCACTTTTCAGCTCAAACGAAGCTATATTGTACACGAAGCTCACACGTTTCTCGCTCTTAACTGAAACGCATTGGATGTTAGAGGGCCTGTGGTTTGTATCAGTTTCAGAAGCAGAGTTGAACTAGATATGGTCCGTGTGTGTAGGAAACACAGTTCTTTTGTTCTGAGCACTCTCACGTTTCCCGCCTTATTAGAGACTCTAGAAAGCAAGAGCGTGCTTCTTGCTCTAAAGCAGAGTGTGTTTCATGGATGAGAACTGTGCTGTGTGTTTCCCTTCAGAAACGGAGTTAAATGCCAGGCTCTGTGTCTTCCTACAAGCGAGACTTCGTTTCAGGTAAACGCAGTCACTTTTCAGCTCAAACGAAGCTATATTGTACACGAAGCTCACACGTTTCTCGCTCTTAACTGAAACGCATTGGATGTTAGAGGGCCTGTGGTTTGTATCAGTTTCAGAAGCAGAGTTGAACTAGATATGGTCCGTGTGTGTAGGAAACACAGTTCTTTTGTTCTGAGCACTCTCACGTTTCCCGCCTTATTAGAGACTCTGGAAAGCAAGAGCGTGCTTCTTGCTCTAAAGCAGAGTGTGTTTCATGGATGAGAACTGTGCTGTGTGTTTCCCTTCAGAAACGGAGTTAAATGCCAGGCTCTGTGTCTTCCTACAAGCGAGACTTCGTTTCAGGTAAACGCAGTCACTTTTCAGCTCAAACGAAGCTATATTGTACACGAAGCTCACACGTTTCTCGCTCTTAACTGAAACGCATTGGATGTTAGAGGGCCTGTGGTTTGTATCAGTTTCAGAAGCAGAGTTGAACTAGATATGGTCCGTGTGTGTAGGAAACACAGTTCTTTTGTTCTGAGCACTCTCACGTTTCCCGCCTTATTAGAGACTCTGGAAAGCAAGAGCGTGCTTCTTGCTCTAAAGCAGAATGTGTTTCATGGATGAGAACTGTGCTGTGTGTTTCCCTTCAGAAACGGAGTTAAATGCCAGGCTCTGTGTCTTCCTACAAGCGAGACTTCGTTTCAGGTAAACGCAGTCACTTTTCAGCTCAAACGAAGCTATATTGTACACGAAGCTCACACGTTTCTCGCTCTTAACTGAAACGCATTGGATGTTAGAGGGCCTGTGGTTTGTATCAGTTTCAGAAGCAGAGTTGAACTAGATATGGTCCGTGTGTGTAGGAAACACAGTTCTTTTGTTCTGAGCACTCTCACGTTTCCCGCCTTATTAGAGACTCTAGAAAGCAAGAGGGTGCTTCTTGCTCTAAAGCAGAGTGTGTTTCATGGATGAGAACTGTGCTGTGTGTTTCCCTTCAGAAACGGAGTTAAATGCCAGGCTCTGTGTCTTCCTACAAGCGAGACTTCGTTTCAGGTAAACGCAGTCACTTTTCAGCTCAAACGAAGCTATATTGTACACGAAGCTCACACGTTTCTCGCTCTTAACTGAAACGCATTGGATGTTAGAGGGCCTGTGGTTTGTATCAGTTTCAGAAGCAGAGTTGAACTAGATATGGTCCGTGTGTGTAGGAAACACAGTTCTTTTGTTCTGAGCACTCTCACGTTTCCCGCCTTATTAGAGACTCTAGAAAGCAAGAGCGTGCTTCTTGCTCTAAAGCAGAGTGTGTTTCATGGATGAGAACTGTGCTGTGTGTTTCCCTTCAGAAACGGAGTTAAATGCCAGGCTCTGTGTCTTCCTACAAGCGAGACTTCGTTTCAGGTAAACGCAGTCACTTTTCAGCTCAAACGAAGCTATATTGTACACGAAGCTCACACGTTTCTCGCTCTTAACTGAAACGCATTGGATGTTAGAGGGCCTGTGGTTTTGTATCAGTTTCAGAAGCAGAGTTGAACTAGATATGGTCCGTGTGTGTAGGAAACACAGTTCTTTTGTTCTGAGCACTCTCACGTTTCCCGCCTTATTAGAGACTCTGGAAAGCAAGAGCGTGCTTCGTGCTCTAAAGCAGAATGTGTTTCATGGATGAGAACTGTGCTGTGTGTTTCCCTTCAGAAACGGAGTTAAATGCCAGGCTCTGTGTCTTCCTACAAGCGAGACTTCGTTTCAGGTAAACGCAGTCACTTTTCAGCTCAAACGAAGCTATATTGTACACGAAGCTCACACGTTTCTCGCTCTTAACTGAAACGCATTGGATGTTAGAGGGCCTGTGGTTTGTATCAGTTTCAGAAGCAGAGTTGAACTAGATATGGTCCGTGTGTGTAGGAAACACAGTTCTTTTGTTCTGAGCACTCTCACGTTTCCCGCCTTATTAGAGACTCTGGAAAGCAAGAGCGTGCTTCTTGCTCTAAAGCAGAGTGTGTTTCATGGATGAGAACTGTGCTGTGTGTTTCCCTTCAGAAACGGAGTTAAATGCCAGGCTCTGTGTCTTCCTACAAGCGAGACTTCGTTTCAGGTAAACGCTGTCACTTTTCAGCTCAAACGAAGCTATATTGTACACGAAGCTCACACGTTTCTCGCTCTTAACTGAAACGCATTGGATGTTAGAGGGCCTGTGGTTTGTATCAGTTTCAGAAGCAGAGTTGAACTAGATATGGTCCGTGTGTGTAGGAAACACAGTTCTTTTGTTCTGAGCACTCTCACGTTTCCCGCCTTATTAGAGACTCTAGAAAGCAAGAGCGTGCTTCTTGCTCTAAAGCAGAGTGTGTTTCATGGATGAGAACTGTGCTGTGTGTTTCCCTTCAGAAACGGAGTTAAATGCCAGGCTCTGTGTCTTCCTACAAGCGAGACTTCGTTTCAGGTAAACGCAGTCACTTTTCAGCTCAAACGAAGCTATATTGTACACGAAGCTCACACGTTTCTCGCTCTTAACTGAAACGCATTGGATGTTAGAGGGCCTGTGGTTTGTATCAGTTTCAGAAGCAGAGTTGAACTAGATATGGTCCGTGTGTGTAGGAAACACAGTTCTTTTGTTCTGAGCACTCTCACGTTTCCCGCCTTATTAGAGACTCTGGAAAGCAAGAGCGTGCTTCTTGCTCTAAAGCAGAGTGTGTTTCATGGATGAGAACTGTGCTGTGTGTTTCCCTTCAGAAACGGAGTTAAATGCCAGGCTCTGTGTCTTCCTACAAGCGAGACTTCGTTTCAGGTAAACGCAGTCACTTTTCAGCTCAAACGAAGCTATATTGTACACGAAGCTCACACGTTTCTCGCTCTTAACTGAAACGCATTGGATGTTAGAGGGCCTGTGGTTTGTATCAGTTTCAGAAGCAGAGTTGAACTAGATATGGTCCGTGTGTGTAGGAAACACAGTTCTTTTGTTCTGAGCACTCTCACGTTTCCCGCCTTATTAGAGACTCTAGAAAGCAAGAGCGTGCTTCTTGCTCTAAAGCAGAGTGTGTTTCATGGATGAGAACTGTGCTGTGTGTTTCCCTTCAGAAACGGAGTTAAATGCCAGGCTCTGTGTCTTCCTACAAGCGAGACTTCGTTTCAGGTAAACGCAGTCACTTTTCAGCTCAAACGAAGCTATATTGTACACGAAGCTCACACGTTTCTCGCTCTTAACTGAAACGCATTGGATGTTAGAGGGCCTGTGGTTTGTATCAGTTTCAGAAGCAGAGTTGAACTAGATATGGTCCGTGTGTGTAGGAAACACAGTTCTTTTGTTCTGAGCACTCTCACGTTTCCCGCCTTATTAGAGACTCTGGAAAGCAAGAGCGTGCTTCTTGCTCTAAAGCAGAGTGTGTTTCATGGATGAGAACTGTGCTGTGTGTTTCCCTTCAGAAACGGAGTTAAATGCCAGGCTCTGTGTCTTCCTACAAGCGAGACTTCGTTTCAGGTAAACGCAGTCACTTTTCAGCTCAAACGAAGCTATATTGTACACGAAGCTCACACGTTTCTCGCTCTTAACTGAAACGCATTGGATGTTAGAGGGCCTGTGGTTTGTATCAGTTTCAGAAGCAGAGTTGAACTAGATATGGTCCGTGTGTGTAGGAAACACAGTTCTTTTGTTCTGAGCACTCTCACGTTTCCCGCCTTATTAGAGACTCTAGAAAGCAAGAGCGTGCTTCTTGCTCTAAAGCAGAGTGTGTTTCATGGATGAGAACTGTGCTGTGTGTTTCCCTTCAGAAACGGAGTTAAATGCCAGGCTCTGTGTCTTCCTACAAGCGAGACTTCGTTTCAGGTAAACGCAGTCACTTTTCAGCTCAAACGAAGCTATATTGTACACGAAGCTCACACGTTTCTCGCTCTTAACTGAAACGCATTGGATGTTAGAGGGCCTGTGGTTTGTATCAGTTTCAGAAGCAGAGTTGAACTAGATATGGTCCGTGTGTGTAGGAAACACAGTTCTTTTGTTCTGAGCACTCTCACGTTTCCCGCCTTATTAGAGACTCTGGAAAGCAAGAGCGTGCTTCTTGCTCTAAAGCAGAGTGTGTTTCATGGATGAGAACTGTGCTGTGTGTTTCCCTTCAGAAACGGAGTTAAATGCCAGGCTCTGTGTCTTCCTACAAGCGAGACTTCGTTTCAGGTAAACGCAGTCACTTTTCAGCTCAAACGAAGCTATATTGTACACGAAGCTCACACGTTTCTCGCTCTTAACTGAAACGCATTGGATGTTAGAGGGCCTGTGGTTTGTATCAGTTTCAGAAGCAGAGTTGAACTAGATATGGTCCGTGTGTGTAGGAAACACAGTTCTTTTGTTCTGAGCACTCTCACGTTTCCCGCCTTATTAGAGACTCTAGAAAGCAAGAGCGTGCTTCTTGCTCTAAAGCAGAGTGTGTTTCATGGATGAGAACTGTGCTGTGTGTTTCCCTTCAGAAACGGAGTTAAATGCCAGGCTCTGTGTCTTCCTACAAGCGAGACTTCGTTTCAGGTAAACGCAGTCACTTTTCAGCTCAAACGAAGCTATATTGTACACGAAGCTCACACGTTTCTCGCTCTTAACTGAAACGCATTGGATGTTAGAGGGCCTGTGGTTTGTATCAGTTTCAGAAGCAGAGTTGAACTAGATATGGTCCGTGTGTGTAGGAAACACAGTTCTTTTGTTCTGAGCACTCTCACGTTTCCCGCCTTATTAGAGACTCTAGAAAGCAAGAGCATGCTTCTTGCTCTAAAGCAGAGTGTGTTTCATGGATGAGAACTGTGCTGTGTGTTTCCCTTCAGAAACGGAGTTAAATGCCAGGCTCTGTGTCTTCCTACAAGCGAGACTTCGTTTCAGGTAAACGCAGTCACTTTTCAGCTCAAACGAAGCTATATTGTACACGAAGCTCACACGTTTCTCGCTCTTAACTGAAACGCATTGGATGTTAGAGGGCCTGTGGTTTGTATCAGTTTCAGAAGCAGAGTTGAACTAGATATGGTCCGTGTGTGTAGGAAACACAGTTCTTTTGTTCTGAGCACTCTCACGTTTCCCGCCTTATTAGAGACTCTAGAAAGCAAGAGCGTGCTTCTTGCTCTAAAGCAGAGTGTGTTTCATGGATGAGAACTGTGCTGTGTGTTTCCCTTCAGAAACGGAGTTAAATGCCAGGCTCTGTGTCTTCCTACAAGCGAGACTTCGTTTCAGGTAAACGCAGTCACTTTTCAGCTCAAACGAAGCTATATTGTACACGAAGCTCACACGTTTCTCGCTCTTAACTGAAACGCATTGGATGTTAGAGGGCCTGTGGTTTGTATCAGTTTCAGAAGCAGAGTTGAACTAGATATGGTCCGTGTGTGTAGGAAACACAGTTCTTTTGTTCTGAGCACTCTCACGTTTCCCGCCTTATTAGAGACTCTGGAAAGCAAGAGCGTGCTTCTTGCTCTAAAGCAGAGTGTGTTTCATGGATGAGAACTGTGCTGTGTGTTTCCCTTCAGAAACGGAGTTAAATGCCAGGCTCTGTGTCTTCCTACAAGCGAGACTTCGTTTCAGGTAAACGCAGTCACTTTTCAGCTCAAACGAAGCTATATTGTACACGAAGCTCACACGTTTCTCGCTCTTAACTGAAACGCATTGGATGTTAGAGGGCCTGTGGTTTGTATCAGTTTCAGAAGCAGAGTTGAACTAGATATGGTCCGTGTGTGTAGGAAACACAGTTCTTTTGTTCTGAGCACTCTCACGTTTCCCGCCTTATTAGAGACTCTGGAAAGCAAGAGCGTGCTTCTTGCTCTAAAGCAGAGTGTGTTTCATGGATGAGAACTGTGCTGTGTGTTTCCCTTCAGAAACGGAGTTAAATGCCAGGCTCTGTGTCTTCCTACAAGCGAGACTTCGTTTTAGGTAAACGCAGTCACTTTTCAGCTCAAACGAAGCTATATTGTACACGAAGCTCACACGTTTCTCGCTCTTAACTGAAACGCATTGGATGTTAGAGGGCCTGTGGTTTGTATCAGTTTCAGAAGCAGAGTTGAACTAGATATGGTCCGTGTGTGTAGGAAACACAGTTCTTTTGTTCTGAGCACTCTCACGTTTCCCGCCTTATTAGAGACTCTAGAAAGCAAGAGCGTGCTTCTTGCTCTAAAGCAGAGTGTGTTTCATGGATGAGAACTGTGCTGTGTGTTTCCCTTCAGAAACGGAGTTAAATGCCAGGCTCTGTGTCTTCCTACAAGCGAGACTTCGTTTCAGGTAAACGCAGTCACTTTTCAGCTCAAACGAAGCTATATTGTACACGAAGCTCACACGTTTCTCGCTCTTAACTGAAACGCATTGGATGTTAGAGGGCCTGTGGTTTGTATCAGTTTCAGAAGCAGAGTTGAACTAGATATGGTCCGTGTGTGTAGGAAACACAGTTCTTTTGTTCTGAGCACTCTCACGTTTCCCGCCTTATTAGAGACTCTAGAAAGCAAGAGCGTGCTTCTTGCTCTAAAGCAGAGTGTGTTTCATGGATGAGAACTGTGCTGTGTGTTTCCCTTCAGAAACGGAGTTAAATGCCAGGCTCTGTGTCTTCCTACAAGCGAGACTTCGTTTCAGGTAAACGCAGTCACTTTTCAGCTCAAACGAAGCTATATTGTACACGAAGCTCACACGTTTCTCGCTCTTAACTGAAACGCATTGGATGTTAGAGGGCCTGTGGTTTGTATCAGTTTCAGAAGCAGAGTTGAACTAGATATGGTCCGTGTGTGTAGGAAACACAGTTCTTTTGTTCTGAGCACTCTCACGTTTCCCGCCTTATTAGAGACTCTAGAAAGCAAGAGCGTGCTTCTTGCTCTAAAGCAGAGTGTGTTTCATGGATGAGAACTGTGCTGTGTGTTTCCCTTCAGAAACGGAGTTAAATGCCAGGCTCTGTGTCTTCCTACAAGCGAGACTTCGTTTCAGGTAAACGCAGTCACTTTTCAGCTCAAACGAAGCTATATTGTACACGAAGCTCACACGTTTCTCGCTCTTAACTGAAACGCATTGGATGTTAGAGGGCCTGTGGTTTGTATCAGTTTCAGAAGCAGAGTTGAACTAGATATGGTCCGTGTGTAGGAAACACAGTTCTTTTGTTCTGAGCACTCTCACGTTTCCCGCCTTATTAGAGACTCTGGAAAGCAAGAGCGTGCTTCGTGCTCTAAAGCAGAATGTGTTTCATGGATGAGAACTGTGCTGTGTGTTTCCCTTCAGAAACGGAGTTAAATGCCAGGCTCTGTGTCTTCCTACAAGCGAGATATCGTTTCAGGTAAACGCAGTCACTTTTCAGCTCAAACGAAGCTATATTGTACACGAAGCTCACACGTTTCTCGCTCTTAACTGAAACGCATTGGATGTTAGAGGGCCTGTGGTTTGTATCAGTTTCAGAAGCAGAGTTGAACTAGATATGGTCCGTGTGTGTAGGAAACACAGTTCTTTTGTTCTGAGCACTCTCACGTTTCCCGCCTTATTAGAGACTCTGGAAAGCAAGAGCGTGCTTCTTGCTCTAAAGCAGAGTGTGTTTCATGGATGAGAACTGTGCTGTGTGTTTCCCTTCAGAAACGGAGTTAAATGCCAGGCTCTGTGTCTTCCTACAAGCGAGACTTCGTTTCAGGTAAACGCAGTCACTTTTCAGCTCAAACGAAGCTATATTGTACACGAAGCTCACACGTTTCTCGCTCTTAACTGAAACGCATTGGATGTTAGAGGGCCTGTGGTTTGTATCAGTTTCAGAAGCAGAGTTGAACTAGATATGGTCCGTGTGTGTAGGAAACACAGTTCTTTTGTTCTGAGCACTCTCACGTTTCCCGCCTTATTAGAGACTCTAGAAAGCAAGAGCGTGCTTCTTGCTCTAAAGCAGAGTGTGTTTCATGGATGAGAACTGTGCTGTGTGTTTCCCTTCAGAAACGGAGTTAAATGCCAGGCTCTGTGTCTTCCTACAAGCGAGACTTCGTTTCAGGTAAACGCAGTCACTTTTCAGCTCAAACGAAGCTATATTGTACACGAAGCTCACACGTTTCTCGCTCTTAACTGAAACGCATTGGATGTTAGAGGGCCTGTGGTTTGTATCAGTTTCAGAAGCAGAGTTGAACTAGATATGGTCCGTGTGTGTAGGAAACACAGTTCTTTTGTTCTGAGCACTCTCACGTTTCCCGCCTTATTAGAGACTCTGGAAAGCAAGAGCGTGCTTCTTGCTCTAAAGCAGAGTGTGTTTCATGGATGAGAACTGTGCTGTGTGTTTCCCTTCAGAAACGGAGTTAAATGCCAGGCTCTGTGTCTTCCTACAAGCGAGACTTCGTTTCAGGTAAACGCAGTCACTTTTCAGCTCAAACGAAGCTATATTGTACACGAAGCTCACACGTTTCTCGCTCTTAACTGAAACGCATTGGATGTTAGAGGGCCTGTGGTTTGTATCAGTTTCAGAAGCAGAGTTGAACTAGATATGGTCCGTGTGTGTAGGAAACACAGTTCTTTTGTTCTGAGCACTCTCACGTTTCCCGCCTTATTAGAGACTCTAGAAAGCAAGAGCGTGCTTCTTGCTCTAAAGCAGAGTGTGTTTCATGGATGAGAACTGTGCTGTGTGTTTCCCTTCAGAAACGGAGTTAAATGCCAGGCTCTGTGTCTTCCTACAAGCGAGACTTCGTTTCAGGTAAACGCAGTCACTTTTCAGCTCAATGAAGCTATATTGTACACGAAGCTCACACGTTTCTCGCTCTTAACTGAAACGCATTGGATGTTAGAGGGCCTGTGGTTTGTATCAGTTTCAGAAGCAGAGTTGAACTAGATATGGTCCGTGTGTGTAGGAAACACAGTTCTTTTGTTCTGAGCACTCTCACGTTTCCCGCCTTATTAGAGACTCTGGAAAGCAAGAGCGTGCTTCTTGCTCTAAAGCAGAGTGTGTTTCATGGATGAGAACTGTGCTGTGTGTTTCCCTTCAGAAACGGAGTTAAATGCCAGGCTCTGTGTCTTCCTACAAGCGAGACTTCGTTTCAGGTAAACGCAGTCACTTTTCAGCTCAAACGAAGCTATATTGTACACGAAGCTCACACGTTTCTCGCTCTTAACTGAAACGCATTGGATGTTAGAGGGCCTGTGGTTTGTATCAGTTTCAGAAGCAGAGTTGAACTAGATATGGTCCGTGTGTGTAGGAAACACAGTTCTTTTGTTCTGAGCACTCTCACGTTTCCCGCCTTATTAGAGACTCTAGAAAGCAAGAGCGTGCTTCTTGCTCTAAAGCAGAGTGTGTTTCATGGATGAGAACTGTGCTGTGTGTTTCCCTTCAGAAACGGAGTTAAATGCCAGGCTCTGTGTCTTCCTACAAGCGAGACTTCGTTTCAGGTAAACGCAGTCACTTTTCAGCTCAAACGAAGCTATATTGTACACGAAGCTCACACGTTTCTCGCTCTTAACTGAAACGCATTGGATGTTAGAGGGCCTGTGGTTTGTATCAGTTTCAGAAGCAGAGTTGAACTAGATATGGTCCGTGTGTGTAGGAAACACAGTTCTTTTGTTCTGAGCACTCTCACGTTTCCCGCCTTATTAGAGACTCTGGAAAGCAAGAGCGTGCTTCTTGCTCTAAAGCAGAGTGTGTTTCATGGATGAGAACTGTGCTGTGTGTTTCCCTTCAGAAACGGAGTTAAATGCCAGGCTCTGTGTCTTCCTACAAGCGAGACTTCGTTTCAGGTAAACGCAGTCACTTTTCAGCTCAAACGAAGCTATATTGTACACGAAGCTCACACGTTTCTCGCTCTTAACTGAAACGCATTGGATGTTAGAGGGCCTGTGGTTTGTATCAGTTTCAGAAGCAGAGTTGAACTAGATATGGTCCGTGTGTGTAGGAAACACAGTTCTTTTGTTCTGAGCACTCTCACGTTTCCCGCCTTATTAGAGACTCTAGAAAGCAAGAGCGTGCTTCTTGCTCTAAAGCAGAGTGTGTTTCATGGATGAGAACTGTGCTGTGTGTTTCCCTTCAGAAACGGAGTTAAATGCCAGGCTCTGTGTCTTCCTACAAGCGAGACTTCGTTTCAGGTAAACGCAGTCACTTTTCAGCTCAAACGAAGCTATATTGTACACGAAGCTCACACGTTTCTCGCTCTTAACTGAAACGCATTGGATGTTAGAGGGCCTGTGGTTTGTATCAGTTTCAGAAGCAGAGTTGAACTAGATATGGTCCGTGTGTGTAGGAAACACAGTTCTTTTGTTCTGAGCACTCTCACGTTTCCCGCCTTATTAGAGACTCTGGAAAGCAAGAGCGTGCTTCTTGCTCTAAAGCAGAGTGTGTTTCATGGATGAGAACTGTGCTGTGTGTTTCCCTTCAGAAACGGAGTTAAATGCCAGGCTCTGTGTCTTCCTACAAGCGAGACTTCGTTTCAGGTAAACGCAGTCACTTTTCAGCTCAAACGAAGCTATATTGTACACGAAGCTCACACGTTTCTCGCTCTTAACTGAAACGCATTGGATGTTAGAGGGCCTGTGGTTTGTATCAGTTTCAGAAGCAGAGTTGAACTAGATATGGTCCGTGTGTGTAGGAAACACAGTTCTTTTGTTCTGAGCACTCTCACGTTTCCCGCCTTATTAGAGACTCTGGAAAGCAAGAGCGTGCTTCTTGCTCTAAAGCAGAGTGTGTTTCATGGATGAGAACTGTGCTGTGTGTTTCCCTTCAGAAACGGAGTTAAATGCCAGGCTCTGTGTCTTCCTACAAGCGAGACTTCGTTTCAGGTAAACGCAGTCACTTTTCAGCTCAAACGAAGCTATATTGTACACGAAGCTCACACGTTTCTCGCTCTTAACTGAAACGCATTGGATGTTAGAGGGCCTGTGGTTTGTATCAGTTTCAGAAGCAGAGTTGAACTAGATATGGTCCGTGTGTGTAGGAAACACAGTTCTTTTGTTCTGAGCACTCTCACGTTTCCCGCCTTATTAGAGACTCTAGAAAGCAAGAGCGTGCTTCTTGCTCTAAAGCAGAGTGTGTTTCATGGATGAGAACTGTGCTGTGTGTTTCCCTTCAGAAACGGAGTTAAATGCCAGGCTCTGTGTCTTCCTACAAGCGAGACTTCGTTTCAGGTAAACGCAGTCACTTTTCAGCTCAAACGAAGCTATATTGTACACGAAGCTCACACGTTTCTCGCTCTTAACTGAAACGCATTGGATGTTAGAGGGCCTGTGGTTTGTATCAGTTTCAGAAGCAGAGTTGAACTAGATATGGTCCGTGTGTGTAGGAAACACAGTTCTTTTGTTCTGAGCACTCTCACGTTTCCCGCCTTATTAGAGACTCTAGAAAGCAAGAGCGTGCTTCTTGCTCTAAAGCAGAGTGTGTTTCATGGATGAGAACTGTGCTGTGTGTTTCCCTTCAGAAACGGAGTTAAATGCCAGGCTCTGTGTCTTCCTACAAGCGAGACTTCGTTTCAGGTAAACACAGTCACTTTTCAGCTCAAACGAAGCTATATTGTACACGAAGCTCACACGTTTCTCGCTCTTAACTGAAACGCATTGGATGTTAGAGGGCCTGTGGTTTGTATCAGTTTCAGAAGCAGAGTTGAACTAGATATGGTCCGTGTGTGTAGGAAACACAGTTCTTTTGTTCTGAGCACTCTCACGTTTCCCGCCTTATTAGAGACTCTAGAAAGCAAGAGCGTGCTTCTTGCTCTAAAGCAGAGTGTGTTTCATGGATGAGAACTGTGCTGTGTGTTTCCCTTCAGAAACGGAGTTAAATGCCAGGCTCTGTGTCTTCCTACAAGCGAGACTTCGTTTCAGGTAAACGCAGTCACTTTTCAGCTCAAACGAAGCTATATTGTACACGAAGCTCACACGTTTCTCGCTCTTAACTGAAACGCATTGGATGTTAGAGGGCCTGTGGTTTGTATCAGTTTCAGAAGCAGAGTTGAACTAGATATGGTCCGTGTGTGTAGGAAACACAGTTCTTTTGTTCTGAGCACTCTCACGTTTCCCGCCTTATTAGAGACTCTGGAAAGCAAGAGCGTGCTTCTTGCTCTAAAGCAGAGTGTGTTTCATGGATGAGAACTGTGCTGTGTGTTTCCCTTCAGAAACGGAGTTAAATGCCAGGCTCTGTGTCTTCCTACAAGCGAGACTTCGTTTCAGGTAAACGCAGTCACTTTTCAGCTCAAACGAAGCTATATTGTACACGAAGCTCACACGTTTCTCGCTCTTAACTGAAACGCATTGGATGTTAGAGGGCCTGTGGTTTGTATCAGTTTCAGAAGCAGAGTTGAACTAGATATGGTCCGTGTGTGTAGGAAACACAGTTCTTTTGTTCTGAGCACTCTCACGTTTCCCGCCTTATTAGAGACTCTGGAAAGCAAGAGCGTGCTTCTTGCTCTAAAGCAGAGTGTGTTTCATGGATGAGAACTGTGCTGTGTGTTTCCCTTCAGAAACGGAGTTAAATGCCAGGCTCTGTGTCTTCCTACAAGCGAGACTTCGTTTCAGGTAAACGCAGTCACTTTTCAGCTCAAACGAAGCTATATTGTACACGAAGCTCACACGTTTCTCGCTCTTAACTGAAACGCATTGGATGTTAGAGGGCCTGTGGTTTGTATCAGTTTCAGAAGCAGAGTTGAACTAGATATGGTCCGTGTGTGTAGGAAACACAGTTCTTTTGTTCTGAGCACTCTCACGTTTCCCGCCTTATTAGAGACTCTAGAAAGCAAGAGCGTGCTTCTTGCTCTAAAGCAGAGTGTGTTTCATGGATGAGAACTGTGCTGTGTGTTTCCCTTCAGAAACGGAGTTAAATGCCAGGCTCTGTGTCTTCCTACAAGCGAGACTTCGTTTCAGGTAAACGCAGTCACTTTTCAGCTCAAACGAAGCTATATTGTACACGAAGCTCACACGTTTCTCGCTCTTAACTGAAACGCATTGGATGTTAGAGGGCCTGTGGTTTGTATCAGTTTCAGAAGCAGAGTTGAACTAGATATGGTCCGTGTGTGTAGGAAACACAGTTCTTTTGTTCTGAGCACTCTCACGTTTCCCGCCTTATTAGAGACTCTGGAAAGCAAGAGCGTGCTTCTTGCTCTAAAGCAGAGTGTGTTTCATGGATGAGAACTGTGCTGTGTGTTTCCCTTCAGAAACGGAGTTAAATGCCAGGCTCTGTGTCTTCCTACAAGCGAGACTTCGTTTCAGGTAAACGCAGTCACTTTTCAGCTCAAACGAAGCTATATTGTACACGAAGCTCACACGTTTCTCGCTCTTAACTGAAACGCATTGGATGTTAGAGGGCCTGTGGTTTGTATCAGTTTCAGAAGCAGAGTTGAACTAGATATGGTCCGTGTGTGTAGGAAACACAGTTCTTTTGTTCTGAGCACTCTCACGTTTCCCGCCTTATTAGAGACTCTAGAAAGCAAGAGCGTGCTTCTTGCTCTAAAGCAGAGTGTGTTTCATGGATGAGAACTGTGCTGTGTGTTTCCCTTCAGAAACGGAGTTAAATGCCAGGCTCTGTGTCTTCCTACAAGCGAGACTTCGTTTCAGGTAAACGCAGTCACTTTTCAGCTCAAACGAAGCTATATTGTACACGAAGCTCACACGTTTCTCGCTCTTAACTGAAACGCATTGGATGTTAGAGGGCCTGTGGTTTGTATCAGTTTCAGAAGCAGAGTTGAACTAGATATGGTCCGTGTGTGTAGGAAACACAGTTCTTTTGTTCTGAGCACTCTCACGTTTCCCGCCTTATTAGAGACTCTAGAAAGCAAGAGCGTGCTTCTTGCTCTAAAGCAGAGTGTGTTTCATGGATGAGAACTGTGCTGTGTGTTTCCCTTCAGAAACGGAGTTAAATGCCAGGCTCTGTGTCTTCCTACAAGCGAGACTTCGTTTCAGGTAAACGCAGTCACTTTTCAGCTCAAACGAAGCTATATTGTACACGAAGCTCACACGTTTCTCGCTCTTAACTGAAACGCATTGGATGTTAGAGGGCCTGTGGTTTGTATCAGTTTCAGAAGCAGAGTTGAACTAGATATGGTCCGTGTGTGTAGGAAACACAGTTCTTTTGTTCTGAGCACTCTCACGTTTCCCGCCTTATTAGAGACTCTGGAAAGCAAGAGCGTGCTTCTTGCTCTAAAGCAGAATGTGTTTCATGGATGAGAACTGTGCTGTGTGTTTCCCTTCAGAAACGGAGTTAAATGCCAGGCTCTGTGTCTTCCTACAAGCGAGACTTCGTTTCAGGTAAACGCAGTCACTTTTCAGCTCAAACGAAGCTATATTGTACACGAAGCTCACACGTTTCTCGCTCTTAACTGAAACGCATTGGATGTTAGAGGGCCTGTGGTTTGTATCAGTTTCAGAAGCAGAGTTGAACTAGATATGGTCCGTGTGTGTAGGAAACACAGTTCTTTTGTTCTGAGCACTCTCACGTTTCCCGCCTTATTAGAGACTCTAGAAAGCAAGAGCGTGCTTCTTGCTCTAAAGCAGAGTGTGTTTCATGGATGAGAACTGTGCTGTGTGTTTCCCTTCAGAAACGGAGTTAAATGCCAGGCTCTGTGTCTTCCTACAAGCGAGACTTCGTTTCAGGTAAACGCAGTCACTTTTCAGCTCAAACGAAGCTATATTGTACAAGAAGCTCACACGTTTCTCGCTCTTAACTGAAACGCATTGGATGTTAGAGGGCCTGTGGTTTGTATCAGTTTCAGAAGCAGAGTTGAACTAGATATGGTCCGTGTGTGTAGGAAACACAGTTCTTTTGTTCTGAGCACTCTCACGTTTCCCGCCTTATTAGAGACTCTAGAAAGCAAGAGCGTGCTTCTTGCTCTAAAGCAGAGTGTGTTTCATGGATGAGAACTGTGCTGTGTGTTTCCCTTCAGAAACGGAGTTAAATGCCAGGCTCTGTGTCTTCCTACAAGCGAGACTTCGTTTCAGGTAAACGCAGTCACTTTTCAGCTCAAACGAAGCTATATTGTACACGAAGCTCACACGTTTCTCGCTCTTAACTGAAACGCATTGGATGTTAGAGGGCCTGTGGTTTGTATCAGTTTCAGAAGCAGAGTTGAACTAGATATGGTCCGTGTGTGTAGGAAACACAGTTCTTTTGTTCTGAGCACTCTCACATTTCCCGCCTTATTAGAGACTCTAGAAAGCAAGAGCGTGCTTCTTGCTCTAAAGCAGAGTGTGTTTCATGGATGAGAACTGTGCTGTGTGTTTCCCTTCAGAAACGGAGTTAAATGCCAGGCTCTGTGTCTTCCTACAAGCGAGACTTCGTTTCAGGTAAACGCAGTCACTTTTCAGCTCAAACGAAGCTATATTGTACACGAAGCTCACACGTTTCTCGCTCTTAACTGAAACGCATTGGATGTTAGAGGGCCTGTGGTTTGTATCAGTTTCAGAAGCAGAGTTGAACTAGATATGGTCCGTGTGTGTAGGAAACACAGTTCTTTTGTTCTGAGCACTCTCACGTTTCCCGCCTTATTAGAGACTCTGGAAAGCAAGAGCGTGCTTCTTGCTCTAAAGCAGAGTGTGTTTCATGGATGAGAACTGTGCTGTGTGTTTCCCTTCAGAAACGGAGTTAAATGCCAGGCTCTGTGTCTTCCTACAAGCGAGACTTCGTTTCAGGTAAACGCAGTCACTTTTCAGCTCAAACGAAGCTATATTGTACACGAAGCTCACACGTTTCTCGCTCTTAACTGAAACGCATTGGATGTTAGAGGGCCTGTGGTTTGTATCAGTTTCAGAAGCAGAGTTGAACTAGATATGGTCCGTGTGTGTAGGAAACACAGTTCTTTTGTTCTGAGCACTCTCACGTTTCCCGCCTTATTAGAGACTCTAGAAAGCAAGAGCGTGCTTCTTGCTCTAAAGCAGAGTGTGTTTCATGGATGAGAACTGTGCTGTGTGTTTCCCTTCAGAAACGGAGTTAAATGCCAGGCTCTGTGTCTTCCTACAAGCGAGACTTCGTTTCAGGTAAACGCAGTCACTTTTCAGCTCAAACGAAGCTATATTGTACAAGAAGCTCACACGTTTCTCGCTCTTAACTGAAACGCATTGGATGTTAGAGGGCCTGTGGTTTGTATCAGTTTCAGAAGCAGAGTTGAACTAGATATGGTCCGTGTGTGTAGGAAACACAGTTCTTTTGTTCTGAGCACTCTCACGTTTCCCGCCTTATTAGAGACTCTAGAAAGCAAGAGCGTGCTTCTTGCTCTAAAGCAGAGTGTGTTTCATGGATGAGAACTGTGCTGTGTGTTTCCCTTCAGAAACGGAGTTAAATGCCAGGCTCTGTGTCTTCCTACAAGCGAGACTTCGTTTCAGGTAAACGCAGTCACTTTTCAGCTCAAACGAAGCTATATTGTACACAAAGCTCACACGTTTCTCGCTCTTAACTGAAACGCATTGGATGTTAGAGGGCCTGTGGTTTGTATCAGTTTCAGAAGCAGAGTTGAACTAGATATGGTCCGTGTGTGTAGGAAACATAGTTCTTTTGTTCTGAGCACTCTCACATTTCCCGCCTTATTAGAGACTCTAGAAAGCAAGAGCGTGCTTCTTGCTCTAAAGCAGAGTGTGTTTCATGGATGAGAACTGTGCTGTGTGTTTCCCTTCAGAAACGGAGTTAAATGCCAGGCTCTGTGTCTTCCTACAAGCGAGACTTCGTTTCAGGTAAACGCAGTCACTTTTCAGCTCAAACGAAGCTATATTGTACACGAAGCTCACACGTTTCTCGCTCTTAACTGAAACGCATTGGATGTTAGAGGGCCTGTGGTTTGTATCAGTTTCAGAAGCAGAGTTGAACTAGATATGGTCCGTGTGTGTAGGAAACACAGTTCTTTTGTTCTGAGCACTCTCACGTTTCCCGCCTTATTAGAGACTCTAGAAAGCAAGAGCGTGCTTCTTGCTCTAAAGCAGAGTGTGTTTCATGGATGAGAACTGTGCTGTGTGTTTCCCTTCAGAAACGGAGTTAAATGCCAGGCTCTGTGTCTTCCTACAAGCGAGACTTCGTTTCAGGTAAACGCAGTCACTTTTCAGCTCAAACGAAGCTATATTGTACAAGAAGCTCACACGTTTCTCGCTCTTAACTGAAACGCATTGGATGTTAGAGGGCCTGTGGTTTGTATCAGTTTCAGAAGCAGAGTTGAACTAGATATGGTCCGTGTGTGTAGGAAACACAGTTCTTTTGTTCTGAGCACTCTCACGTTTCCCGCCTTATTAGAGACTCTAGAAAGCAAGAGCGTGCTTCTTGCTCTAAAGCAGAGTGTGTTTCATGGATGAGAACTGTGCTGTGTGTTTCCCTTCAGAAACGGAGTTAAATGCCAGGCTCTGTGTCTTCCTACAAGCGAGACTTCGTTTCAGGTAAACGCAGTCACTTTTCAGCTCAAACGAAGCTATATTGTACACAAAGCTCACACGTTTCTCGCTCTTAACTGAAACGCATTGGATGTTAGAGGGCCTGTGGTTTGTATCAGTTTCAGAAGCAGAGTTGAACTAGATATGGTCCGTGTGTGTAGGAAACATAGTTCTTTTGTTCTGAGCACTCTCACATTTCCCGCCTTATTAGAGACTCTAGAAAGCAAGAGCGTGCTTCTTGCTCTAAAGCAGAGTGTGTTTCATGGATGAGAACTGTGCTGTGTGTTTCCCTTCAGAAACGGAGTTAAATGCCAGGCTCTGTGTCTTCCTACAAGCGAGACTTCGTTTCAGGTAAACGCAGTCACTTTTCAGCTCAAACGAAGCTATATTGTACACGAAGCTCACACGTTTCTCGCTCTTAACTGAAACGCATTGGATGTTAGAGGGCCTGTGGTTTGTATCAGTTTCAGAAGCAGAGTTGAACTAGATATGGTCCGTGTGTGTAGGAAACACAGTTCTTTTGTTCTGAGCACTCTCACGTTTCCCGCCTTATTAGAGACTCTAGAAAGCAAGAGCGTGCTTCTTGCTCTAAAGCAGAGTGTGTTTCATGGATGAGAACTGTGCTGTGTGTTTCCCTTCAGAAACGGAGTTAAATGCCAGGCTCTGTGTCTTCCTACAAGCGAGACTTCGTTTCAGGTAAACGCAGTCACTTTTCAGCTCAAACGAAGCTATATTGTACACGAAGCTCACACGTTTCTCGCTCTTAACTGAAACGCATTGGATGTTAGAGGGCCTGTGGTTTGTATCAGTTTCAGAAGCAGAGTTGAACTAGATATGGTCCGTGTGTGTAGGAAACACAGTTCTTTTGTTCTGAGCACTCTGACGTTTCCCGCCTTATTAGAGACTCTGGAAAGCAAGAGCGTGCTTCTTGCTCTAAAGCAGAGTGTGTTTCATGGATGAGAACTGTGCTGTGTGTTTCCCTTCAGAAACGGAGTTAAATGCCAGGCTCTGTGTCTTCCTACAAGCGAGACTTCGTTTCAGGTAAACGCAGTCACTTTTCAGCTCAAACGAAGCTATATTGTACACGAAGCTCACACGTTTCTCGCTCTTAACTGAAACGCATTGGATGTTAGAGGGCCTGTGGTTTGTATCAGTTTCAGAAGCAGAGTTGAACTAGATATGGTCCGTGTGTGTAGGAAACACAGTTCTTTTGTTCTGAGCACTCTCACATTTCCCGCCTTATTAGAGACTCTAGAAAGCAAGAGCGTGCTTCTTGCTCTAAAGCAGAGTGTGTTTCATGGATGAGAACTGTGCTGTGTGTTTCCCTTCAGAAACGGAGTTAAATGCCAGGCTCTGTGTCTTCCTACAAGCGAGACTTCGTTTCAGGTAAACGCAGTCACTTTTCAGCTCAAACGAAGCTATATTGTACACAAAGCTCACACGTTTCTCGCTCTTAACTGAAACGCATTGGATGTTAGAGGGCCTGTGGTTTGTATCAGTTTCAGAAGCAGAGTTGAACTAGATATGGTCCGTGTGTGTAGGAAACACAGTTCTTTTGTTCTGAGCACTCTCACGTTTCCCGCCTTATTAGAGACTCTGGAAAGCAAGAGCGTGCTTCTTGCTCTAAAGCAGAGTGTGTTTCATGGATGAGAACTGTGCTGTGTGTTTCCCTTCAGAAACGGAGTTAAATGCCAGGCTCTGTGTCTTCCTACAAGCGAGACTTCGTTTCAGGTAAACGCAGTCACTTTTCAGCTCAAACGAAGCCATATTGTACACGAAGCTCACAATTTCTCGCTCTTAACTGAAACGCATTGGATGTTAGAGGGCCTGTGGTTTGTATCAGTTTCAGAAGCAGAGTTAAACTAGATATGGTCCGTGTGTGTAGGAAACACAGTTCTTTTGTTCTGAGCACTCTCACGTTTCCCGCCTGATTAGAGACTCTAGAAAGCAAGAGCGTGCTTCTTGCTCTAAAGCAGAGTGTGTTTCATGGATGAGAACTGTGCTGTGTGTTTCCCTTCAGAAACGGAGTTAAATGCCAGGCTCTGTGTCTTCCTACAAGCGAGACTTCGTTTCAGGTAAACGCAGTCACTTTTCAGCTCAAACGAAGCTATATTGTACACGAAGCTCACACGTTTCTCGCTCTTAACTGAAACGCATTGGATGTTAGAGGGCCTGTGGTTTGTATCAGTTTCAGAAGCAGAGTTGAACTAGATATGGTCCGTGTGTGTAGGAAACACAGTTCTTTTGTTCTGAGCACTCTCACGTTTCCCGCCTTATTAGAGACTCTAGAAAGCAAGAGCGTGCTTCTTGCTCTAAAGCAGAGTGTGTTTCATGGATGAGAACTGTGCTGTGTGTTTCCCTTCAGAAACGGAGTTAAATGCCAGGCTCTGTGTCTTCCTACAAGCGAGACTTCGTTTCAGGTAAACGCAGTCACTTTTCAGCTCAAACGAAGCTATATTGTACACGAAGCTCACACGTTTCTCGCTCTTAACTGAAACGCATTGGATGTTAGAGGGCCTGTGGTTTGTATCAGTTTCAGAAGCAGAGTTGAACTAGATATGGTCCGTGTGTGTAGGAAACACAGTTCTTTTGTTCTGAGCACTCTCACGTTTCCCGCCTTATTAGAGACTCTAGAAAGCAAGAGCGTGCTTCTTGCTCTAAAGCAGAGTGTGTTTCATGGATGAGAACTGTGCTGTGTGTTTCCCTTCAGAAACGGAGTTAAATGCCAGGCTCTGTGTCTTCCTACAAGCGAGACTTCGTTTCAGGTAAACGCAGTCACTTTTCAGCTCAAACGAAGCTATATTGTACACGAAGCTCACACGTTTCTCGCTCTTAACTGAAACGCATTGGATGTTAGAGGGCCTGTGGTTTGTATCAGTTTCAGAAGCAGAGTTGAACTAGATATGGTCCGTGTGTGTAGGAAACACAGTTCTTTTGTTCTGAGCACTCTCACGTTTCCCGCCTTATTAGAGACTCTGGAAAGCAAGAGCGTGCTTCTTGCTCTAAAGCAGAGTGTGTTTCATGGATGAGAACTGTGCTGTGTGTTTCCCTTCAGAAACGGAGTTAAATGCCAGGCTCTGTGTCTTCCTACAAGCGAGACTTCGTTTCAGGTAAACGCAGTCACTTTTCAGCTCAAACGAAGCTATATTGTACACGAAGCTCACACGTTTCTCGCTCTTAACTGAAACGCATTGGATGTTAGAGGGCCTGTGGTTTGTATCAGTTTCAGAAGCAGAGTTGAACTAGATATGGTCCGTGTGTGTAGGAAACACAGTTCTTTTGTTCTGAGCACTCTCACGTTTCCCGCCTTATTAGAGACTCTGGAAAGCAAGAGCGTGCTTCTTGCTCTAAAGCAGAGTGTGTTTCATGGATGAGAACTGTGCTGTGTGTTTCCCTTCAGAAACGGAGTTAAATGCCAGGCTCTGTGTCTTCCTACAAGCGAGACTTCGTTTCAGGTAAACGCAGTCACTTTTCAGCTCAAACGAAGCTATATTGTACACGAAGCTCACACGTTTCTCGCTCTTAACTGAAACGCATTGGATGTTAGAGGGCCTGTGGTTTGTATCAGTTTCAGAAGCAGAGTTGAACTAGATATGGTCCGTGTGTGTAGGAAACACAGTTCTTTTGTTCTGAGCACTCTCACATTTCCCGCCTTATTAGAGACTCTAGAAAGCAAGAGCGTGCTTCTTGCTCTAAAGCAGAGTGTGTTTCATGGATGAGAACTGTGCTGTGTGTTTCCCTTCAGAAACGGAGTTAAATGCCAGGCTCTGTGTCTTCCTACAAGCGAGACTTCGTTTCAGGTAAACGCAGTCACTTTACAGCTCAAACGAAGCTATATTGTACACGAAGCTCACACGTTTCTCGCTCTTAACTGAAACGCATTGGATGTTAGAGGGCCTGTGGTTTGTATCAGTTTCAGAAGCAGAGTTGAACTAGATATGGTCCGTGTGTGTAGGAAACACAGTTCTTTTGTTCTGAGCACTCTCACATTTCCCGCCTTATTAGAGACTCTAGAAAGCAAGAGCGTGCTTCTTGCTCTAAAGCAGAGTGTGTTTCATGGATGAGAACTGTGCTGTGTGTTTCCCTTCAGAAACGGAGTTAAATGCCAGGCTCTGTGTCTTCCTACAAGCGAGACTTCGTTTCAGGTAAACGCAGTCACTTTTCAGCTCAAACGAAGCTATATTGTACACGAAGCTCACACGTTTCTCGCTCTTAACTGAAACGCATTGGATGTTAGAGGGCCTGTGGTTTGTATCAGTTTCAGAAGCAGAGTTGAACTAGATATGGTCCGTGTGTGTAGGAAACACAGTTCTTTTGTTCTGAGCACTCTCACGTTTCCCGCCTTATTAGAGACTCTGGAAAGCAAGAGCGTGCTTCTTGCTCTAAAGCAGAGTGTGTTTCATGGATGAGAACTGTGCTGTGTGTTTCCCTTCAGAAACGGAGTTAAATGCCAGGCTCTGTGTCTTCCTACAAGCGAGACTTCGTTTCAGGTAAACGCAGTCACTTTTCAGCTCAAACGAAGCTATATTGTACACGAAGCTCACACGTTTCTCGCTCTTAACTGAAACGCATTGGATGTTAGAGGGCCTGTGGTTTGTATCAGTTTCAGAAGCAGAGTTGAACTAGATATGGTCCGTGTGTGTAGGAAACACAGTTCTTTTGTTCTGAGCACTCTCACGTTTCCCGCCTTATTAGAGACTCTGGAAAGCAAGAGCGTGCTTCTTGCTCTAAAGCAGAGTGTGTTTCATGGATGAGAACTGTGCTGTGTGTTTCCCTTCAGAAACGGAGTTAAATGCCAGGCTCTGTGTCTTCCTACAAGCGAGACTTCGTTTCAGGTAAACGCAGTCACTTTTCAGCTCAAACGAAGCTATATTGTACACGAAGCTCACAATTTCTCGCTCTTAACTGAAACGCATTGGATGTTAGAGGGCCTGTGGTTTGTATCAGTTTCAGAAGCAGAGTTAAACTAGATATGGTCCGTGTGTGTAGGAAACACAGTTCTTTTGTTCTGAGCACTCTCACGTTTCCCGCCTTATTAGAGACTCTAGAAAGCAAGAGCGTGCTTCTTGCTCTAAAGCAGAGTGTGTTTCATGGATGAGAACTGTGCTGTGTGTTTCCCTTCAGAAACGGAGTTAAATGCCAGGCTCTGTGTCTTCCTACAAGCGAGACTTCGTTTCAGGTAAACGCAGTCACTTTTCAGCTCAAACGAAGCTATATTGTACACGAAGCTCACACGTTTCTCGCTCTTAACTGAAACGCATTGGATGTTAGAGGGCCTGTGGTTTGTATCAGTTTCAGAAGCAGAGTTGAACTAGATATGGTCCGTGTGTGTAGGAAACACAGTTCTTTTGTTCTGAGCACTCTCACGTTTCCCGCCTTATTAGAGACTCTAGAAAGCAAGAGCGTGCTTCTTGCTCTAAAGCAGAGTGTGTTTCATGGATGAGAACTGTGCTGTGTGTTTCCCTTCAGAAACGGAGTTAAATGCCAGGCTCTGTGTCTTCCTACAAGCGAGACTTCGTTTCAGGTAAACGCAGTCACTTTTCAGCTCAAACGAAGCTATATTGTACACGAAGCTCACACGTTTCTCGCTCTTAACTGAAACGCATTGGATGTTAGAGGGCCTGTGGTTTGTATCAGTTTCAGAAGCAGAGTTGAACTAGATATGGTCCGTGTGTGTAGGAAACACAGTTCTTTTGTTCTGAGCACTCTCACGTTTCCCGCCTTATTAGAGACTCTAGAAAGCAAGAGCGTGCTTCTTGCTCTAAAGCAGAGTGTGTTTCATGGATGAGAACTGTGCTGTGTGTTTCCCTTCAGAAACGGAGTTAAATGCCAGGCTCTGTGTCTTCCTACAAGCGAGACTTCGTTTCAGGTAAACGCAGTCACTTTTCAGCTCAAACGAAGCTATATTGTACACGAAGCTCACACGTTTCTCGCTCTTAACTGAAACGCATTGGATGTTAGAGGGCCTGTGGTTTGTATCAGTTTCAGAAGCAGAGTTGAACTAGATATGGTCCGTGTGTGTAGGAAACACAGTTCTTTTGTTCTGAGCACTCTCACGTTTCCCGCCTTATTAGAGACTCTAGAAAGCAAGAGCGTGCTTCTTGCTCTAAAGCAGAGTGTGTTTCATGGATGAGAACTGTGCTGTGTGTTTCCCTTCAGAAGCGGAGTTAAATGCCAGGCTCTGTGTCTTCCTACAAGCGAGACTTCGTTTCAGGTAAACGCAGTCACTTTTCAGCTCAAACGAAGCTATATTGTACACGAAGCTCACACGTTTCTCGCTCTTAACTGAAACGCATTGGATGTTAGAGGGCCTGTGGTTTGTATCAGTTTCAGAAGCAGAGTTGAACTAGATATGGTCCGTGTGTGTAGGAAACACAGTTCTTTTGTTCTGAGCACTCTCACGTTTCCCGCCTTATTAGAGACTCTAGAAAGCAAGGGCGTGCTTCTTGCTCTAAAGCAGAGTGTGTTTCATGGATGAGAACTGTGCTGTGTGTTTCCCTTCAGAAACGGAGTTAAATGCCAGGCTCTGTGTCTTCCTACAAGCGAGACTTCGTTTCAGGTAAACGCAGTCACTTTTCAGCTCAAACGAAGCTATATTGTACACGAAGCTCACACGTTTCTCGCTCTTAACTGAAACGCATTGGATGTTAGAGGGCCTGTGGTTTGTATCAGTTTCAGAAGCAGAGTTGAACTAGATATGGTCCGTGTGTGTAGGAAACACAGTTCTTTTGTTCTGAGCACTCTCACATTTCCCGCCTTATTAGAGACTCTGGAAAGCAAGAGCGTGCTTCTTGCTCTAAAGCAGAGTGTGTTTCATGGATGAGAACTGTGCTGTGTGTTTCCCTTCAGAAACGGAGTTAAATGCCAGGCTCTGTGTCTTCCTACAAGCGAGACTTCGTTTCAGGTAAACGCAGTCACTTTTCAGCTCAAACGAAGCTATATTGTACACGAAGCTCACACGTTTCTCGCTCTTAACTGAAACGCATTGGATGTTAGAGGGCCTGTGGTTTGTATCAGTTTCAGAAGCAGAGTTGAACTAGATATGGTCCGTGTGTGTAGGAAACACAGTTCTTTTGTTCTGAGCACTCTCACGTTTCCCGCCTTATTAGAGACTCTAGAAAGCAAGAGCGTGCTTCTTGCTCTAAAGCAGAGTGTGTTTCATGGATGAGAACTGTGCTGTGTGTTTCCCTTCAGAAAGGGAGTTAAATGCCAGGCTCTGTGTCTTCCTACAAGCGAGACTTCGTTTCAGGTAAACGCAGTCACTTTTCAGCTCAAACGAAGCTATATTGTACACGAAGCTCACACGTTTCTCGCTCTTAACTGAAACGCATTGGATGTTAGAGGGCCTGTGGTTTGTATCAGTTTCAGAAGCAGAGTTGAACTAGATATGGTCCGTGTGTGTAGGAAACACAGTTCTTTTGTTCTGAACACTCTCACGTTCCCGCCTGATTAGAGACTCTAGAAAGCAAGAGCGTGCTTCTTGCTCTAAAGCAGAGTGTGTTTCATGGATGAGAACTGTGCTGTGTGTTTCCCTTCAGAAACGGAGTTAAATGCCAGGCTCTGTGTCTTCCTACAAGCGAGACTTCGTTTCAGGTAAACGCAGTCACTTTTCAGCTCAAACGAAGCTATATTGTACACGAAGCTCACACGTTTCTCGCTCTTAACTGAAACGCATTGGATGTTAGAGGGCCTGTGGTTTGTATCAGTTTCAGAAGCAGAGTTGAACTAGATATGGTCCGTGTGTGTAGGAAACACAGTTCTTTTGTTCTGAGCACTCTCACGTTTCCCGCCTTATTAGAGACTCTAGAAAGCAAGAGCGTGCTTCTTGCTCTAAAGCAGAGTGTGTTTCATGGATGAGAACTGTGCTGTGTGTTTCCCTTCAGAAACGGAGTTAAATGCCAGGCTCTGTGTCTTCCTACAAGCGAGACTTCGTTTCAGGTAAACGCAGTCACTTTTCAGCTCAAACGAAGCTATATTGTACACGAAGCTCACACGTTTCTCGCTCTTAACTGAAACGCATTGGATGTTAGAGGGCCTGTGGTTTGTATCAGTTTCAGAAGCAGAGTTGAACTAGATATGGTCCGTGTGTGTAGGAAACACAGTTCTTTTGTTCTGAGCACTCTCACGTTTCCCGCCTTATTAGAGACTCTAGAAAGCAAGAGCGTGCTTCTTGCTCTAAAGCAGAGTGTGTTCATGGATGAGAACTGTGCTGTGTGTTTCCCTTCAGAAACGGAGTTAAATGCCAGGCTCTGTGTCTTCCTACAAGCGAGACTTCCTTTCAGGTAAACGCAGTCACTTTTCAGCTCAAACGAAGCTATATTGTACACGAAGCTCACACGTTTCTCGCTCTTAACTGAAACGCATTGGATGTTAGAGGGCCTGTGGTTTGTATCAGTTTCAGAAGCAGAGTTGAACTAGATATGGTCCGTGTGTGTAGGAAACACAGTTCTTTTGTTCTGAGCACTCTCACGTTTCCCGCCTGATTAGAGACTCTAGAAAGCAAGAGCGTGCTTCTTGCTCTAAAGCAGAGTGTGTTTCATGGATGAGAACTGTGCTGTGTGTTTCCCTTCAGAAACGGAGTTAAATGCCAGGCTCTGTGTCTTCCTACAAGCGAGACTTCGTTTCAGGTAAACGCAGTCACTTTTCAGCTCAAACGAAGCTATATTGTACACGAAGCTCACACGTTTCTCGCTCTTAACTGAAACGCATTGGATGTTAGAGGGCCTGTGGTTTGTATCAGTTTCAGAAGCAGAGTTGAACTAGATATGGTCCGTGTGTGTAGGAAACACAGTTCTTTTGTTCTGAGCACTCTCACGTTTCCCGCCTTATTAGAGACTCTGGAAAGCAAGAGCGTGCTTCTTGCTCTAAAGCAGAGTGTGTTTCATGGATGAGAACTGTGCTGTGTGTTTCCCTTCAGAAACGGAGTTAAATGCCAGGCTCTGTGTCTTCCTACAAGCGAGACTTCGTTTCAGGTAAACGCAGTCACTTTTCAGCTCAAACGAAGCTATATTGTACACGAAGCTCACACGTTTCTCGCTCTTAACTGAAACGCATTGGATGTTAGAGGGCCTATGGTTTGTATCAGTTTCAGAAGCAGAGTTGAACTAGATATGGTCCGTGTGTGTAGGAAACACAGTTCTTTTGTTCTGAGCACTCTCACGTTTCCCGCCTTATTAGAGACTCTGGAAAGCAAGAGCGTGCTTCTTGCTCTAAAGCAGAGTGTGTTTCATGGATGAGAACTGTGCTGTGTGTTTCCCTTCAGAAACGGAGTTAAATGCCAGGCTCTGTGTCTTCCTACAAGCGAGACTTCGTTTCAGGTAAACGCAGTCACTTTTCAGCTCAAACGAAGCTATATTGTACACGAAGCTCACACGTTTCTCGCTCTTAACTGAAACGCATTGGATGTTAGAGGGCCTGTGGTTTGTATCAGTTTCAGAAGCAGAGTTGAACTAGATATGGTCCGTGTGTGTAGGAAACACAGTTCTTTTGTTCTGAGCACTCTCACGTTTCCCGCCTTATTAGAGACTCTGGAAAGCAAGAGCGTGCTTCTTGCTCTAAAGCAGAGTGTGTTTCATGGATGAGAACTGTGCTGTGTGTTTCCCTTCAGAAACGGAGTTAAATGCCAGGCTCTGTGTCTTCCTACAAGCGAGACTTCGTTTCAGGTAAACGCAGTCACTTTTCAGCTCAACGAAGCTATATTGTACACGAAGCTCACACGTTTCTCGCTCTTAACTGAAACGCATTGGATGTTAGAGGGCCTGTGGTTTGTATCAGTTTCAGAAGCAGAGTTGAACTAGATATGGTCCGTGTGTGTAGGAAACACAGTTCTTTTGTTCTGAGCACTCTCACGTTTCCCGCCTTATTAGAGACTCTAGAAAGCAAGAGCGTGCTTCTTGCTCTAAAGCAGAGTGTGTTTCATGGATGAGAACTGTGCTGTGTGTTTCCCTTCAGAAACGGAGTTAAATGCCAGGCTCTGTGTCTTCCTACAAGCGAGACTTCGTTTCAGGTAAACGCAGTCACTTTTCAGCTCAAACGAAGCTATATTGTACACGAAGCTCACACGTTTCTCGCTCTTAACTGAAACGCATTGGATGTTAGAGGGCCTGTGGTTTGTATCAGTTTCAGAAGCAGAGTTGAACTAGATATGGTCCGTGTGTGTAGGAAACACAGTTCTTTTGTTCTGAGCACTCTCACGTTTCCCGCCTGATTAGAGACTCTAGAAAGC
The DNA here is from genome assembly GCA_949786385.1 of Onychomys leucogaster. Taxonomy (NCBI): domain Eukaryota; kingdom Metazoa; phylum Chordata; class Mammalia; order Rodentia; family Cricetidae; genus Onychomys; species Onychomys leucogaster. Next base: position 59,129 of record CATKUP010000734.1, read on the forward strand.
AAGAGCGTGCTTCTTGCTCTAAAGCAGAGTGTGTTTCATGGATGAGAACTGTGCTGTGTGTTTCCCTTCAGAAACGGAGTTAAATGCCAGGCTCTGTGTCTTCCTACAAGCGAGACTTCGTTTCAGGTAAACGCAGTCACTTTTCAGCTCAAACGAAGCTATATTGTACACGAAGCTCACACGTTTCTCGCTCTTAACTGAAACGCATTGGATGTTAGAGGGCCTGTGGTTTGTATCAGTTTCAGAAGCAGAGTTGAACTAGATATGGTCCGTGTGTGTAGGAAACACAGTTCTTTTGTTCTGAGCACTCTCACGTTTCCCGCCTTATTAGAGACTCTGGAAAGCAAGAGCGTGCTTCTTGCTCTAAAGCAGAGTGTGTTTCATGGATGAGAACTGTGCTGTGTGTTTCCCTTCAGAAACGGAGTTAAATGCCAGGCTCTGTGTCTTCCTACAAGCGAGACTTCGTTTCAGGTAAACGCAGTCACTTTTCAGCTCAAACGAAGCTATATTGTACACGAAGCTCACCCGTTTCTCGCTCTTAACTGAAACGCATTGGATGTTAGAGGGCCTGTGGTTTGTATCAGTTTCAGAAGCAGAGTTGAACTAGATATGGTCCGTGTGTGTAGGAAACACAGTTCTTTTGTTCTGAGCACTCTCACGTTTCCCGCCTTATTAGAGACTCTAGAAAGCAAGAGCGTGCTTCTTGCTCTAAAGCAGAGTGTGTTTCATGGATGAGAACTGTGCTGTGTGTTTCCCTTCAGAAACGGAGTTAAATGCCAGGCTCTGTGTCTTCCTACAAGCGAGACTTCGTTTCAGGTAAACGCAGTCACTTTTCAGCTCAAACGAAGCTATATTGTACACGAAGCTCACACGTTTCTCGCTCTTAACTGAAACGCATTGGATGTTAGAGGGCCTGTGGTTTGTATCAGTTTCAGAAGCAGAGGTTGAACTAGATATGGTCCGTGTGTGTAGGAAACACAGTTCTTTTGTTCTGAGCACTCTCACGTTTCCCGCCTTATTAGAGACTCTGGAAAGCAAGAGCGTGCTTCTTGCTCTAAAGCAGAGTGTGTTTCATGGATGAGAACTGTGCTGTGTGTTTCCCTTCAGAAACGGAGTTAAATGCCAGGCTCTGTGTCTTCCTACAAGCGAGACTTCGTTTCAGGTAAACGCAGTCACTTTTCAGCTCAAACGAAGCTATATTGTACACGAAGCTCACCCGTTTCTCGCTCTTAACTGAAACGCATTGGATGTTAGAGGGCCTGTGGTTTGTATCAGTTTCAGAAGCAGAGTTGAACTAGATATGGTCCGTGTGTGTAGGAAACACAGTTCTTTTGTTCTGAGCACTCTCACGTTTCCCGCCTTATTAGAGACTCTAGAAAGCAAGAGCGTGCTTCTTGCTCTAAAGCAGAGTGTGTTTCATGGATGAGAACTGTGCTGTGTGTTTCCCTTCAGAAACGGAGTTAAATGCCAGGCTCTGTGTCTTCCTACAAGCGAGACTTCGTTTCAGGTAAACGCAGTCACTTTTCAGCTCAAACGAAGCTATATTGTACACGAAGCTCACCCGTTTCTCGCTCTTAACTGAAACGCATTGGATGTTAGAGGGCCTGTGGTTTGTATCAGTTTCAGAAGCAGAGTTGAACTAGATATGGTCCGTGTGTGTAGGAAACACAGTTCTTTTGTTCTGAGCACTCTCACGTTTCCCGCCTTATTAGAGACTCTAGAAAGCAAGAGCGTGCTTCTTGCTCTAAAGCAGAGTGTGTTTCATGGATGAGAACTGTGCTGTGTGTTTCCCTTCAGAAACGGAGTTAAATGCCAGGCTCTGTGTCTTCCTACAAGCGAGACTTCGTTTCAGGTAAACGCAGTCACTTTTCAGCTCAAACGAAGCTATATTGTACACGAAGCTCACACGTTTCTCGCTCTTAACTGAAACGCATTGGATGTTAGAGGGCCTGTGGTTTGTATCAGTTTCAGAAGCAGAGTTGAACTAGATATGGTCCGTGTGTGTAGGAAACACAGTTCTTTTGTTCTGAGCACTCTCACGTTTCCCGCCTTATTAGAGACTCTAGAAAGCAAGAGCATGCTTCTTGCTCTAAAGCAGAGTGTGTTTCATGGATGAGAACTGTGCTGTGTGTTTCCCTTCAGAAACGGAGTTAAATGCCAGGCTCTGTGTCTTCCTACAAGCGAGACTTCGTTTCAGGTAAACGCAGTCACTTTTCAGCTCAAACGAAGCTATATTGTACACGAAGCTCACACGTTTCTCGCTCTTAACTGAAACGCATTGGATGTTAGAGGGCCTGTGGTTTGTATCAGTTTCAGAAGCAGAGTTGAACTAGATATGGTCCGTGTGTGTAGGAAACACAGTTCTTTTGTTCTGAGCACTCTCACGTTTCCCGCCTTATTAGAGACTCTAGAAAGCAAGAGCGTGCTTCTTGCTCTAAAGCAGAGTGTGTTTCATGGATGAGAACTGTGCTGTGTGTTTCCCTTCAGAAACGGAGTTAAATGCCAGGCTCTGTGTCTTCCTACAAGCGAGACTTCGTTTCAGGTAAACGCAGTCACTTTTCAGCTCAAACGAAGCTATACTGTACACGAAGCTCACACGTTTCTCGCTCTTAACTGAAACGCATTGGATGTTAGAGGGCCTGTGGTTTGTATCAGTTTCAGAAGCAGAGTTGAACTAGATATGGTCCGTGTGTGTAGGAAACACAGTTCTTTTGTTCTGAGCACTCTCACGTTTCCCGCCTTATTAGAGACTCTGGAAAGCAAGAGCGTGCTTCTTGCTCTAAAGCAGAGTGTGTTTCATGGATGAGAACTGTGCTGTGTGTTTCCCTTCAGAAACGGAGTTAAATGCCAGGCTCTGTGTCTTCCTACAAGCGAGACTTCGTTTCAGGTAAACGCAGTCACTTTTCAGCTCAAACGAAGCTATATTGTACACGAAGCTCACACGTTTCTCGCTCTTAACTGAAACGCATTGGATGTTAGAGGGCCTGTGGTTTGTATCAGTTTCAGAAGCAGAGTTGAACTAGATATGGTCCGTGTGTGTAGGAAACACAGTTCTTTTGTTCTGAGCACTCTCACGTTTCCCGCCTTATTAGAGACTCTAGAAAGCAAGAGCATGCTTCTTGCTCTAAAGCAGAGTGTGTTTCATGGATGAGAACTGTGCTGTGTGTTTCCCTTCAGAAACGGAGTTAAATGCCAGGCTCTGTGTCTTCCTACAAGCGAGACTTCGTTTCAGGTAAACGCAGTCACTTTTCAGCTCAAACGAAGCTATATTGTACACGAAGCTCACACGTTTCTCGCTCTTAACTGAAACGCATTGGATGTTAGAGGGCCTGTGGTTTGTATCAGTTTCAGAAGCAGAGTTGAACTAGATATGGTCCGTGTGTGTAGGAAACACAGTTCTTTTGTTCTGAGCACTCTCACGTTTCCGCCTTATTAGAGACTCTAGAAAGAAAGAGCGTGCTTCTTGCTCTAAAGCAGAGTGTGTTTCATGGATGAGAACTGTGCTGTGTGTTTCCCTTCAGAAACGGAGTTAAATGCCAGGCTCTGTGTCTTCCTACAAGCGAGACTTCGTTTCAGGTAAACGCAGTCACTTTTCAGCTCAAACGAAGCTATATTGTACACGAAGCTCACACGTTTCTCGCTCTTAACTGAAACGCATTGGATGTTAGAGGGCCTGTGGTTTGTATCAGTTTCAGAAGCAGAGTTGAACTAGATATGGTCCGTGTGTGTAGGAAACACAGTTCTTTTGTTCTGAGCACTCTCACGTTTCCCGCCTGATTAGAGACTCTAGAAAGCAAGAGCGTGCTTCTTGCTCTAAAGCAGAGTGTGTTTCATGGATGAGAACTGTGCTGTGTGTTTCCCTTCAGAAACGGAGTTAAATGCCAGGCTCTGTGTCTTCCTACAAGCGAGACTTCGTTTCAGGTAAACGCAGTCACTTTTCAGCTCAAACGAAGCTATATTGTACACGAAGCTCACCCGTTTCTCGCTCTTAACTGAAACGCATTGGATGTTAGAGGGCCTGTGGTTTGTATCAGTTTCAGAAGCAGAGTTGAACTAGATATGGTCCGTGTGTGTAGGAAACACAGTTCTTTTGTTCTGAGCACTCTCACGTTTCCCGCCTTATTAGAGACTCTAGAAAGCAAGAGCGTGCTTCTTGCTCTAAAGCAGAGTGTGTTTCATGGATGAGAACTGTGCTGTGTGTTTCCCTTCAGAAACGGAGTTAAATGCCAGGCTCTGTGTCTTCCTACAAGCGAGACTTCGTTTCAGGTAAACGCAGTCACTTTTCAGCTCAAACGAAGCTATATTGTACACGAAGCTCACACGTTTCTCGCTCTTAACTGAAACGCATTGGATGTTAGAGGGCCTGTGGTTTGTATCAGTTTCAGAAGCAGAGTTGAACTAGATATGGTCCGTGTGTGTAGGAAACACAGTTCTTTTGTTCTGAGCACTCTCACGTTTCCCGCCTTATTAGAGACTCTAGAAAGAAAGAGCGTGCTTCTTGCTCTAAAGCAGAGTGTGTTTCATGGATGAGAACTGTGCTGTGTGTTTCCCTTCAGAAACGGAGTTAAATGCCAGGCTCTGTGTCTTCCTACAAGCGAGACTTCGTTTCAGGTAAACGCAGTCACTTTTCAGCTCAAACGAAGCTATATTGTACACGAAGCTCACACGTTTCTCGCTCTTAACTGAAACGCATTGGATGTTAGAGGGCCTGTGGTTTGTATCAGTTTCAGAAGCAGAGTTGAACTAGATATGGTCCGTGTGTGTAGGAAACACAGTTCTTTTGTTCTGAGCACTCTCACGTTTCCCGCCTTATTAGAGACTCTAGAAAGCAAGAGCGTGCTTCTTGCTCTAAAGCAGAGTGTGTTTCATGGATGAGAACTGTGCTGTGTGTTTCCCTTCAGAAACGGAGTTAAATGCCAGGCTCTGTGTCTTCCTACAAGCGAGACTTCGTTTCAGGTAAACGCAGTCACTTTTCAGCTCAAACGAAGCTATATTGTACACGAAGCTCACACGTTTCTCGCTCTTAACTGAAACGCATTGGATGTTAGAGGGCCTGTGGTTTGTATCAGTTTCAGAAGCAGAGTTGAACTAGATATGGTCCGTGTGTGTAGGAAACACAGTTCTTTTGTTCTGAGCACTCTCACGTTTCCCGCCTTATTAGAGACTCTGGAAAGCAAGAGCGTGCTTCTTGCTCTAAAGCAGAGTGTGTTTCATGGATGAGAACTGTGCTGTGTGTTTCCCTTCAGAAACGGAGTTAAATGCCAGGCTCTGTGTCTTCCTACAAGCGAGACTTCGTTTCAGGTAAACGCAGTCACTTTTCAGCTCAAACGAAGCTATATTGTACACGAAGCTCACACGTTTCTCGCTCTTAACTGAAACGCATTGGATGTTAGAGGGCCTGTGGTTTGTATCAGTTTCAGAAGCAGAGTTGAACTAGATATGGTCCGTGTGTGTAGGAAACACAGTTCTTTTGTTCTGAGCACTCTCACGTTTCCCGCCTTATTAGAGACTCTAGAAAGCAAGAGCGTGCTTCTTGCTCTAAAGCAGAGTGTGTTTCATGGATGAGAACTGTGCTGTGTGTTTCCCTTCAGAAACGGAGTTAAATGCCAGGCTCTGTGTCTTCCTACAAGCGAGACTTCATTTCAGGTAAACGCAGTCACTTTTCAGCTCAAACGAAGCTATATTGTACACGAAGCTCACACGTTTCTCGCTCTTAACTGAAACGCATTGGATGTTAGAGGGCCTGTGGTTTGTATCAGTTTCAGAAGCAGAGTTGAACTAGATATGGTCCGTGTGTGTAGGAAACACAGTTCTTTTGTTCTGAGCACTCTCACGTTTCCCGCCTTATTAGAGACTCTAGAAAGCAAGAGCGTGCTTCTTGCTCTAAAGCAGAGTGTGTTTCATGGATGAGAACTGTGCTGTGTGTTTCCCTTCAGAAACGGAGTTAAATGCCAGGCTCTGTGTCTTCCTACAAGCGAGACTTCGTTTCAGGTAAACGCAGTCACTTTTCAGCTCAAACGAAGCTATATTGTACACGAAGCTCACACGTTTCTCGCTCTTAACTGAAACGCATTGGATGTTAGAGGGCCTGTGGTTTGTATCAGTTTCAGAAGCAGAGTTGAACTAGATATGGTCCGTGTGTGTAGGAAACACAGTTCTTTTGTTCTGAGCACTCTCACGTTTCCCGCCTTATTAGAGACTCTAGAAAGCAAGAGCGTGCTTCTTGCTCTAAAGCAGAGTGTGTTTCATGGATGAGAACTGTGCTGTGTGTTTCCCTTCAGAAACGGAGTTAAATGCCAGGCTCTGTGTCTTCCTACAAGCGAGACTTCGTTTCAGGTAAACGCAGTCACTTTTCAGCTCAAACGAAGCTATATTGTACACGAAGCTCACACGTTTCTCGCTCTTAACTGAAACGCATTGGATGTTAGAGGGCCTGTGGTTTGTATCAGTTTCAGAAGCAGAGTTGAACTAGATATGGTCCGTGTGTGTAGGAAACACAGTTCTTTTGTTCTGAGCACTCTCACGTTTCCCGCCTTATTAGAGACTCTAGAAAGCAAGAGCGTGCTTCTTGCTCTAAAGCAGAGTGTGTTTCATGGATGAGAACTGTGCTGTGTGTTTCCCTTCAGAAACGGAGTTAAATGCCAGGCTCTGTGTCTTCCTACAAGCGAGACTTCGTTTCAGGTAAACGCAGTCACTTTTCAGCTCAAACGAAGCTATACTGTACACGAAGCTCACACGTTTCTCGCTCTTAACTGAAACGCATTGGATGTTAGAGGGCCTGTGGTTTGTATCAGTTTCAGAAGCAGAGTTGAACTAGATATGGTCCGTGTGTGTAGGAAACACAGTTCTTTTGTTCTGAGCACTCTCACGTTTCCCGCCTTATTAGAGACTCTAGGAAGCAAGAGCGTGCTTCTTGCTCTAAAGCAGAGTGTGTTTCATGGATGAGAACTGTGCTGTGTGTTTCCCTTCAGAAACGGAGTTAAATGCCAGGCTCTGTGTCTTCCTACAAGCGAGACTTCGTTTCAGGTAAACGCAGTCACTTTTCAGCTCAAACGAAGCTATATTGTACACGAAGCTCACACGTTTCTCGCTCTTAACTGAAACGCATTGGATGTTAGAGGGCCTGTGGTTTGTATCAGTTTCAGAAGCAGAGTTGAACTAGATATGGTCCGTGTGTGTAGGAAACACAGTTCTTTTGTTCTGAGCACTCTCACGTTTCCCGCCTTATTAGAGACTCTAGAAAGCAAGAGCGTGCTTCTTGCTCTAAAGCAGAGTGTGTTTCATGGATGAGAACTGTGCTGTGTGTTTCCCTTCAGAAACGGAGTTAAATGCCAGGCTCTGTGTCTTCCTACAAGCGAGACTTCGTTTCAGGTAAACGCAGTCACTTTTCAGCTCAAACGAAGCTATATTGTACACGAAGCTCACACGTTTCTCGCTCTTAACTGAAACGCATTGGATGTTAGAGGGCCTGTGGTTTGTATCAGTTTCAGAAGCAGAGTTGAACTAGATATGGTCCGTGTGTGTAGGAAACACAGTTCTTTTGTTCTGAGCACTCTCACGTTTCCCGCCTTATTAGAGACTCTAGAAAGCAAGAGCGTGCTTCTTGCTCTAAAGCAGAGTGTGTTTCATGGATGAGAACTGTGCTGTGTGTTTCCCTTCAGAAACGGAGTTAAATGCCAGGCTCTGTGTCTTCCTACAAGCGAGACTTCGTTTCAGGTAAACGCAGTCACTTTTCAGCTCAAACGAAGCTATATTGTACACGAAGCTCACACGTTTCTCGCTCTTAACTGAAACGCATTGGATGTTAGAGGGCCTGTGGTTTGTATCAGTTTCAGAAGCAGAGTTGAACTAGATATGGTCCGTGTGTGTAGGAAACACAGTTCTTTTGTTCTGAGCACTCTCACGTTTCCCGCCTTATTAGAGACTCTGGAAAGCAAGAGCGTGCTTCTTGCTCTAAAGCAGAGTGTGTTTCATGGATGAGAACTGTGCTGTGTGTTTCCCTTCAGAAACGGAGTTAAATGCCAGGCTCTGTGTCTTCCTACAAGCGAGACTTCGTTTCAGGTAAACGCAGTCACTTTTCAGCTCAAACGAAGCTATATTGTACACGAAGCTCACACGTTTCTCGCTCTTAACTGAAACGCATTGGATGTTAGAGGGCCTGTGGTTTGTATCAGTTTCAGAAGCAGAGTTGAACTAGATATGGTCCGTGTGTGTAGGAAACACAGTTCTTTTGTTCTGAGCACTCTCACGTTTCCCGCCTTATTAGAGACTCTAGAAAGCAAGAGCGTGCTTCTTGCTCTAAAGCAGAGTGTGTTTCATGGATGAGAACTGTGCTGTGTGTTTCCCTTCAGAAACGGAGTTAAATGCCAGGCTCTGTGTCTTCCTACAAGCGAGACTTCGTTTCAGGTAAACGCAGTCACTTTTCAGCTCAAACGAAGCTATATTGTACACGAAGCTCACACGTTTCTCGCTCTTAACTGAAACGCATTGGATGTTAGAGGGCCTGTGGTTTGTATCAGTTTCAGAAGCAGAGTTGAACTAGATATGGTCCGTGTGTGTAGGAAACACAGTTCTTTTGTTCTGAGCACTCTCACGTTTCCCGCCTTATTAGAGACTCTAGAAAGCAAGAGCGTGCTTCTTGCTCTAAAGCAGAGTGTGTTTCATGGATGAGAACTGTGCTGTGTGTTTCCCTTCAGAAACGGAGTTAAATGCCAGGCTCTGTGTCTTCCTACAAGCGAGACTTCGTTTCAGGTAAACGCAGTCACTTTTCAGCTCAAACGAAGCTATATTGTACACGAAGCTCACACGTTTCTCGCTCTTAACTGAAACGCATTGGATGTTAGAGGGCCTGTGGTTTGTATCAGTTTCAGAAGCAGAGTTGAACTAGATATGGTCCGTGTGTGTAGGAAACACAGTTCTTTTGTTCTGAGCACTCTCACGTTTCCCGCCTTATTAGAGACTCTAGAAAGAAAGAGCGTGCTTCTTGCTCTAAGCAGAGTGTGTTTCATGGATGAGAACTGTGCTGTGTGTTTCCCTTCAGAAACGGAGTTAAATGCCAGGCTCTGTGTCTTCCTACAAGCGAGACTTCGTTTCAGGTAAACGCAGTCACTTTTCAGCTCAAACGAAGCTATATTGTACACGAAGCTCACACGTTTCTCGCTCTTAACTGAAACGCATTGGATGTTAGAGGGCCTGTGGTTTGTATCAGTTTCAGAAGCAGAGTTGAACTAGATATGGTCCGTGTGTGTAGGAAACACAGTTCTTTTGTTCTGAGCACTCTCACGTTTCCCGCCTTATTAGAGACTCTAGAAAGCAAGAGCGTGCTTCTTGCTCTAAAGCAGAGTGTGTTTCATGGATGAGAACTGTGCTGTGTGTTTCCCTTCAGAAACGGAGTTAAATGCCAGGCTCTGTGTCTTCCTACAAGCGAGACTTCGTTTCAGGTAAACGCAGTCACTTTTCAGCTCAAACGAAGCTATATTGTACACGAAGCTCACACGTTTCTCGCTCTTAACTGAAACGCATTGGATGTTAGAGGGCCTGTGGTTTGTATCAGTTTCAGAAGCAGAGTTGAACTAGATATGGTCCGTGTGTGTAGGAAACACAGTTCTTTTGTTCTGAGCACTCTCACGTTTCCCGCCTTATTAGAGACTCTAGAAAGCAAGAGCGTGCTTCTTGCTCTAAAGCAGAGTGTGTTTCATGGATGAGAACTGTGCTGTGTGTTTCCCTTCAGAAACGGAGTTAAATGCCAGGCTCTGTGTCTTCCTACAAGCGAGACTTCGTTTCAGGTAAACGCAGTCACTTTTCAGCTCAAACGAAGCTATATTGTACACGAAGCTCACACGTTTCTCGCTCTTAACTGAAACGCATTGGATGTTAGAGGGCCTGTGGTTTGTATCAGTTTCAGAAGCAGAGTTGAACTAGATATGGTCCGTGTGTGTAGGAAACACAGTTCTTTTGTTCTGAGCACTCTCACGTTTCCCGCCTTATTAGAGACTCTAGAAAGCAAGAGCGTGCTTCTTGCTCTAAAGCAGAGTGTGTTTCATGGATGAGAACTGTGCTGTGTGTTTCCCTTCAGAAACGGAGTTAAATGCCAGGCTCTGTGTCTTCCTACAAGCGAGACTTCGTTTCAGGTAAACGCAGTCACTTTTCAGCTCAAACGAAGCTATATTGTACACGAAGCTCACACGTTTCTCGCTCTTAACTGAAACGCATTGGATGTTAGAGGGCCTGTGGTTTGTATCAGTTTCAGAAGCAGAGTTGAACTAGATATGGTCCGTGTGTGTAGGAAACACAGTTCTTTTGTTCTGAGCACTCTCACGTTTCCCGCCTTATTAGAGACTCTAGAAAGCAAGAGCGTGCTTCTTGCTCTAAAGCAGAGTGTGTTTCATGGATGAGAACTGTGCTGTGTGTTTCCCTTCAGAAACGGAGTTAAATGCCAGGCTCTGTGTCTTCCTACAAGCGAGACTTCGTTTCAGGTAAACGCAGTCACTTTTCAGCTCAAACGAAGCTATATTGTACACGAAGCTCACACGTTTCTCGCTCTTAACTGAAACGCATTGGATGTTAGAGGGCCTGTGGTTTGTATCAGTTTCAGAAGCAGAGTTGAACTAGATATGGTCCGTGTGTGTAGGAAACACAGTTCTTTTGTTCTGAGCACTCTCACGTTTCCCGCCTTATTAGAGACTCTAGAAAGCAAGAGCGTGCTTCTTGCTCTAAAGCAGAGTGTGTTTCATGGATGAGAACTGTGCTGTGTGTTTCCCTTCAGAAACGGAGTTAAATGCCAGGCTCTGTGTCTTCCTACAAGCGAGACTTCGTTTCAGGTAAACGCAGTCACTTTTCAGCTCAAACGAAGCTATATTGTACACGAAGCTCACACGTTTCTCGCTCTTAACTGAAACGCATTGGATGTTAGAGGGCCTGTGGTTTGTATCAGTTTCAGAAGCAGAGTTGAACTAGATATGGTCCGTGTGTGTAGGAAACACAGTTCTTTTGTTCTGAGCACTCTCACGTTTCCCGCCTTATTAGAGACTCTAGAAAGCAAGAGCGTGCTTCTTGCTCTAAAGCAGAGTGTGTTTCATGGATGAGAACTGTGCTGTGTGTTTCCCTTCAGAAACGGAGTTAAATGCCAGGCTCTGTGTCTTCCTACAAGCGAGACTTCGTTTCAGGTAAACGCAGTCACTTTTCAGCTCAAACGAAGCTATATTGTACACGAAGCTCACACGTTTCTCGCTCTTAACTGAAACGCATTGGATGTTAGAGGGCCTGTGGTTTGTATCAGTTTCAGAAGCAGAGTTGAACTAGATATGGTCCGTGTGTGTAGGAAACACAGTTCTTTTGTTCTGAGCACTCTCACGTTTCCCGCCTTATTAGAGACTCTAGAAAGCAAGAGCGTGCTTCTTGCTCTAAAGCAGAGTGTGTTTCATGGATGAGAACTGTGCTGTGTGTTTCCCTTCAGAAACGGAGTTAAATGCCAGGCTCTGTGTCTTCCTACAAGCGAGACTTCGTTTCAGGTAAACGCAGTCACTTTTCAGCTCAAACGAAGCTATATTGTACACGAAGCTCACACGTTTCTCGCTCTTAACTGAAACGCATTGGATGTTAGAGGGCCTGTGGTTTGTATCAGTTTCAGAAGCAGAGTTGAACTAGATATGGTCCGTGTGTGTAGGAAACACAGTTCTTTTGTTCTGAGCACTCTCACGTTTCCCGCCTTATTAGAGACTCTAGAAAGCAAGAGCGTGCTTCTTGCTCTAAAGCAGAGTGTGTTTCATGGATGAGAACTGTGCTGTGTGTTTCGCCTTCAGAAACGGAGTTAAATGCCAGGCTCTGTGTCTTCCTACAAGCGAGACTTCGTTTCAGGTAAACGCAGTCACTTTTCAGCTCAAACGAAGCTATATTGTACACGAAGCTCACACGTTTCTCGCTCTTAACTGAAACGCATTGGATGTTAGAGGGCCTGTGGTTTGTATCAGTTTCAGAAGCAGAGTTGAACTAGATATGGTCCGTGTGTGTAGGAAACACAGTTCTTTTGTTCTGAGCACTCTCACGTTTCCCGCCTTATTAGAGACTCTAGAAAGCAAGAGCGTGCTTCTTGCTCTAAAGCAGAGTGTGTTTCATGGATGAGAACTGTGCTGTGTGTTTCCCTTCAGAAACGGAGTTAAATGCCAGGCTCTGTGTCTTCCTACAAGCGAGACTTCGTTTCAGGTAAACGCAGTCACTTTCAGCTCAAACGAAGCTATATTGTACACGAAGCTCACACGTTTCTCGCTCTTAACTGAAACGCATTGGATGTTAGAGGGCCTGTGGTTTGTATCAGTTTCAGAAGCAGAGTTGAACTAGATATGGTCCGTGTGTGTAGGAAACACAGTTCTTTTGTTCTGAGCACTCTCACGTTTCCCGCCTTATTAGAGACTCTAGAAAGCAAGAGCGTGCTTCTTGCTCTAAAGCAGAGTGTGTTTCATGGATGAGAACTGTGCTGTGTGTTTCCCTTCAGAAACGGAGTTAAATGCCAGGCTCTGTGTCTTCCTACAAGCGAGACTTCGTTTCAGGTAAACGCAGTCACTTTTCAGCTCAAACGAAGCTATATTGTACACGAAGCTCACACGTTTCTCGCTCTTAACTGAAACGCATTGGATGTTAGAGGGCCTGTGGTTTGTATCAGTTTCAGAAGCAGAGTTGAACTAGATATGGTCCGTGTGTGTAGGAAACACAGTTCTTTTGTTCTGAGCACTCTCACGTTTCCCGCCTTATTAGAGACTCTAGAAAGCAAGAGCGTGCTTCTTGCTCTAAAGCAGAGTGTGTTTCATGGATGAGAACTGTGCTGTGTGTTTCCCTTCAGAAACGGAGTTAAATGCCAGGCTCTGTGTCTTCCTACAAGCGAGACTTCGTTTCAGGTAAACGCAGTCACTTTTCAGCTCAAACGAAGCTATATTGTACACGAAGCTCACACGTTTCTCGCTCTTAACTGAAACGCATTGGATGTTAGAGGGCCTGTGGTTTGTATCAGTTTCAGAAGCAGAGTTGAACTAGATATGGTCCGTGTGTGTAGGAAACACAGTTCTTTTGTTCTGAGCACTCTCACGTTTCCCGCCTTATTAGAGACTCTAGAAAGCAAGAGCGTGCTTCTTGCTCTAAAGCAGAGTGTGTTTCATGGATGAGAACTGTGCTGTGTGTTTCCCTTCAGAAACGGAGTTAAATGCCAGGCTCTGTGTCTTCCTACAAGCGAGACTTCGTTTCAGGTAAACGCAGTCACTTTTCAGCTCAAACGAAGCTATATTGTACACGAAGCTCACACGTTTCTCGCTCTTAACTGAAACGCATTGGATGTTAGAGGGCCTGTGGTTTGTATCAGTTTCAGAAGCAGAGTTGAACTAGATATGGTCCGTGTGTGTAGGAAACACAGTTCTTTTGTTCTGAGCACTCTCACGTTTCCCGCCTTATTAGAGACTCTAGAAAGCAAGAGCGTGCTTCTTGCTCTAAAGCAGAGTGTGTTTCATGGATGAGAACTGTGCTGTGTGTTTCCCTTCAGAAACGGAGTTAAATGCCAGGCTCTGTGTCTTCCTACAAGCGAGACTTCGTTTCAGGTAAACGCAGTCACTTTTCAGCTCAAACGAAGCTATATTGTACACGAAGCTCACCCGTTTCTCGCTCTTAACTGAAACGCATTGGATGTTAGAGGGCCTGTGGTTTGTATCAGTTTCAGAAGCAGAGTTGAACTAGATATGGTCCGTGTGTGTAGGAAACACAGTTCTTTTGTTCTGAGCACTCTCACGTTTCCCGCCTTATTAGAGACTCTAGAAAGCAAGAGCGTGCTTCTTGCTCTAAAGCAGAGTGTGTTTCATGGATGAGAACTGTGCTGTGTGTTTCCCTTCAGAAACGGAGTTAAATGCCAGGCTCTGTGTCTTCCTACAAGCGAGACTTCGTTTCAGGTAAACGCAGTCACTTTTCAGCTCAAACGAAGCTATATTGTACACGAAGCTCACACGTTTCTCGCTCTTAACTGAAACGCATTGGATGTTAGAGGCCTGTGGTTTGTATCAGTTTCAGAAGCAGAGTTGAACTAGATATGGTCCGTGTGTGTAGGAAACACAGTTCTTTTGTTCTGAGCACTCTCACGTTTCCCGCCTTATTAGAGACTCTAGAAAGCAAGAGCGTGCTTCTTGCTCTAAAGCAGAGTGTGTTTCATGGATGAGAACTGTGCTGTGTGTTTCCCTTCAGAAACGGAGTTAAATGCCAGGCTCTGTGTCTTCCTACAAGCGAGACTTCGTTTCAGGTAAACGCAGTCACTTTTCAGCTCAAACGAAGCTATATTGTACACGAAGCTCACACGTTTCTCGCTCTTAACTGAAACGCATTGGATGTTAGAGGGCCTGTGGTTTGTATCAGTTTCAGAAGCAGAGTTGAACTAGATATGGTCCGTGTGTGTAGGAAACACAGTTCTTTTGTTCTGAGCACTCTCACGTTTCCCGCCTTATTAGAGACTCTAGAAAGCAAGAGCGTGCTTCTTGCTCTAAAGCAGAGTGTGTTTCATGGATGAGAACTGTGCTGTGTGTTTCCCTTCAGAAACGGAGTTAAATGCCAGGCTCTGTGTCTTCCTACAAGCGAGACTTCGTTTCAGGTAAACGCAGTAACTTTTCAGCTCAAACGAAGCTATATTGTACACGAAGCTCACCCGTTTCTCGCTCTTAACTGAAACGCATTGGATGTTAGAGGGCCTGTGGTTTGTATCAGTTTCAGAAGCAGAGTTGAACTAGATATGGTCCGTGTGTGTAGGAAACACAGTTCTTTTGTTCTGAGCACTCTCACGTTTCCCGCCTTATTAGAGACTCTAGAAAGCAAGAGCATGCTTCTTGCTCTAAAGCAGAGTGTGTTTCATGGATGAGAACTGTGCTGTGTGTTTCCCTTCAGAAACGGAGTTAAATGCCAGGCTCTGTGTCTTCCTACAAGCGAGACTTCGTTTCAGGTAAACGCAGTCACTTTTCAGCTCAAACGAAGCTATATTGTACACGAAGCTCACACGTTTCTCGCTCTTAACTGAAACGCATTGGATGTTAGAGGGCCTGTGGTTTGTATCAGTTTCAGAAGCAGAGTTGAACTAGATATGGTCCGTGTGTGTAGGAAACACAGTTCTTTTGTTCTGAGCACTCTCACGTTTCCCGCCTTATTAGAGACTCTAGAAAGCAAGAGCGTGCTTCTTGCTCTAAAGCAGAGTGTGTTTCATGGATGAGAACTGTGCTGTGTGTTTCCCTTCAGAAACGGAGTTAAATGCCAGGCTCTGTGTCTTCCTACAAGCGAGACTTCGTTTCAGGTAAACGCAGTCACTTTTCAGCTCAAACGAAGCTATATTGTACACGAAGCTCACACGTTTCTCGCTCTTAACTGAAACGCATTGGATGTTAGAGGGCCTGTGGTTTGTATCAGTTTCAGAAGCAGAGTTGAACTAGATATGGTCCGTGTGTGTAGGAAACACAGTTCTTTTGTTCTGAGCACTCTCACGTTTCCCGCCTTATTAGAGACTCTAGAAAGCAAGAGCATGCTTCTTGCTCTAAAGCAGAGTGTGTTTCATGGATGAGAACTGTGCTGTGTGTTTCCCTTCAGAAACGGAGTTAAATGCCAGGCTCTGTGTCTTCCTACAAGCGAGACTTCGTTTCAGGTAAACGCAGTCACTTTTCAGCTCAAACGAAGCTATATTGTACACGAAGCTCACACGTTTCTCGCTCTTAACTGAAACGCATTGGATGTTAGAGGGCCTGTGGTTTGTATCAGTTTCAGAAGCAGAGTTGAACTAGATATGGTCCGTGTGTGTAGGAAACACAGTTCTTTTGTTCTGAGCACTCTCACGTTTCCCGCCTTATTAGAGACTCTAGAAAGAAAGAGCGTGCTTCTTGCTCTAAAGCAGAGTGTGTTTCATGGATGAGAACTGTGCTGTGTGTTTCCCTTCAGAAACGGAGTTAAATGCCAGGCTCTGTGTCTTCCTACAAGCGAGACTTCGTTTCAGGTAAACGCAGTCACTTTTCAGCTCAAACGAAGCTATATTGTACACGAAGCTCACACGTTTCTCGCTCTTAACTGAAACGCATTGGATGTTAGAGGGCCTGTGGTTTGTATCAGTTTCAGAAGCAGAGTTGAACTAGATATGGTCCGTGTGTGTAGGAAACACAGTTCTTTTGTTCTGAGCACTCTCACGTTTCCCGCCTTATTAGAGACTCTAGAAAGCAAGAGCGTGCTTCTTGCTCTAAAGCAGAGTGTGTTTCATGGATGAGAACTGTGCTGTGTGTTTCCCTTCAGAAACGGAGTTAAATGCCAGGCTCTGTGTCTTCCTACAAGCGAGACTTCGTTTCAGGTAAACGCAGTCACTTTTCAGCTCAAACGAAGCTATATTGTACACGAAGCTCACCCGTTTCTCGCTCTTAACTGAAACGCATTGGATGTTAGAGGGCCTGTGGTTTGTATCAGTTTCAGAAGCAGAGTTGAACTAGATATGGTCCGTGTGTGTAGGAAACACAGTTCTTTTGTTCTGAGCACTCTCACGTTTCCCGCCTTATTAGAGACTCTAGAAAGCAAGAGCATGCTTCTTGCTCTAAAGCAGAGTGTGTTTCATGGATGAGAACTGTGCTGTGTGTTTCCCTTCAGAAACGGAGTTAAATGCCAGGCTCTGTGTCTTCCTACAAGCGAGACTTCGTTTCAGGTAAACGCAGTCACTTTTCAGCTCAAACGAAGCTATATTGTACACGAAGCTCACACGTTTCTCGCTCTTAACTGAAACGCATTGGATGTTAGAGGGCCTTG
Organism: Onychomys leucogaster; assembly: GCA_949786385.1. Taxonomy (NCBI): domain Eukaryota; kingdom Metazoa; phylum Chordata; class Mammalia; order Rodentia; family Cricetidae; genus Onychomys; species Onychomys leucogaster. The sequence goes on from CATKUP010000734.1 coordinate 75,914, forward strand.
TGGTTTGTATCAGTTTCAGAAGCAGAGTTGAACTAGATATGGTCGTGTGTGTAGGAAACACAGTTCTTTTGTTCTGAGCACTCTCACGTTTCCCGCCTTATTAGAGACTCTAGAAAGCAAGAGCGTGCTTCTTGCTCTAAAGCAGAGTGTGTTTCATGGATGAGAACTGTGCTGTGTGTTTCCCTTCAGAAACGGAGTTAAATGCAGGCTCTGTGTCTCCTACAAGCGAGACTTCGTTTCAGGTAAAGCCCTCAGTCACTTTTCAGCTCAAACGAAGCTATATTGTACCCGAAGCTCACACGTTTCGTCGCTCTTAACTGAAACGCATTGGATGTTAGAGGGCCTGTGGTTTGTATCAGTTTCAGAAGCAGAGTTGAACTAGATATGGTCCGTGTGTGGTAGGAAACACAGTTCTTTTGTTCTGAGCACTCTCACGTTTCCCGCCTTATTAGAGACTCTAGAAAGCAAGAGCGTGCTTCTTGCTCTAAAGCAGAGTGTGTTTCATGGATGAGAACTGTGCTGTGTGTTTCCCTTCAGAAACGGAGTTAAATGCCAGGCTCTGTGTCTTCCTACAAGCGAGACTTCGTTTCAGGTAAACGCAGTCACTTTCAGCTCAAACGAAGCTATAATTGTACACGAAGCTCACACGTTTCTCGCTCTTAACTGAAACGCATTGGATGTTAGAGGGCCTGTGGTTTGTATCAGTTTCAGGAAGCAGAGTTGAACTAGATATGGTCCGTGTGTGTAGGAAACACAGTTCTTTTGTTCTGAGCACTCTCACGTTTCCCGCCTTATTAGAGACTCTAGAAAGCAAGAGCATGCTTCTTGCTCTAAGCAGAGTGTGTTTCATGGATGAGAACTGTGCTGTGTGTTTCC
>CATKUP010000735.1:0-76000 GCA_949786385.1 Onychomys leucogaster
AGTTCTTTTGTTCTGAGCACACTCACGTTTCCCTCTGTATTAGAGACTCTCGAAAGAAAGAGCATGCTTCTTGCTCTAAAGCAGAGTGTGTTTCATGGATGAGAACTGTGCCCTGTGTTTCCCTTCAGAAACGGATTTAAATGCCAGGACTGTGTCTTTCTTCAAGCAAGAATTCCTTTCAGGTAAACGCAGTCACTTTACAGCTCAAACGAAGCTACATTGTTCACGAAGCTCACACGTTTCTCACTCTTAACTGAAAAGCATTGGATGTTAGAGGACCTGGGGATCCTATCAGTTTCAGAAACAGAGTTGAACTAGATATGGTCCGTGTGTGTAGGAAACACAGTTCTTTTGTTCTGAGCACAATCACGTTTCATTCTGTATTAGAGATTCTAGAAAGCAAGAGCGTGCTTCTTGCTCTCAAGCAGAGTGTGTTTCATGGATGATAACTGTGCTGTATGTTTCCCTTCAGAAATGGAGTTAAATGCCAGGCTCTGTGTCTTTCTTCAAGCAAGACTTCGTTTCAGGTAAACGCAGTCACTTTTCAGCTCAAATGAAGCTTCATTGTTCACGAAGCTCACACGTTTCTCACTCTTAAGTGAAAAGCATTGGATGTTAGAGGACCTGTGGTTTGTATCAGTTTCAGAAACAGAGTTGAACTAGATATGGTCCATGTGTGTAGGAAACACAGTTCTTTTGTTCTGAGCACACTCACGTTTGCCTCTGTATTAGAGACTCTAGAAAGCAAGAGCGTGCTTCTTGATCTAAAGCAGAGTGTGTTTCATGGAAGAGAACTGTGCCGTGTGTTTCCCTTCAGAAATGGAGTTAAATGCCAGGCTGTGTGTATTCCTTCAAGCAAGACTTCGTTTCAGGTAAACGCAGTCACTTTTCACCTCAAACGAAGCTACATTATTCACAAAGCTCACACGTTTCTCGCTCTTAACTGAAAAGCATTGGATGTTAGAGGACCTGTGGTTTGTATCAGTTTCAGAAACAGAGTTGAACCAGATATGGTCCGTATGTGTAGGAAACACAGTTCTTTTGATCTGAGCACACTCACGTTTCCCTCTGTATTAGAGACTCTAGAAAGCAAGAGCGTGCTTCTTGCTCTTAAGCAGAGTGTGATCAATGGATGAGAACTCTGCAGTGTGTTTCCCTTCAGAAACGAAGTTAAATGCCAGGCGTGTGTCTTCCTACAAGCAAGACTTCGTTTCATGTAAATGCAGTCACGTTTCAGCTCAAACGAAGCTACATTGGTCACGAACCTCACACGTTTCTCGCTCTTAACTGAAAAGCATTGGATGTTAGATGACCTGTGGTTTGTATCAGTTTCAGAAACAGAGTTGAACTAGATATGGTCCGTGTGTGTAGGAAACACAGTTCTTTTTTTCTGAGCACACTCACGTTTCCCATTGTATTAGTGACTCTAGAAAGCAAGAGCGTGCTTCTTGCTCTGAAGCAGAGTGTGATCAATGGATGAGAACTCTGCTGTGTGTTCCACTTCAGAAATGGAGTTAAATCCCAGGCTCTGAGTCTTCCTACAAGCAAGACTTTGTATCAGTTAAGGGCAGTTACTTTACAGGTCAAACGAACTACATCATACACAAAGCTCACACGTTTCTCGGTCATAATTGAAAAGCATTGCATGTTACAGGACCTGTGCTTTGTGTCAGTTTCAGAAGAGTTGAACTAGTTATGGTCCGTATGTGTAGGAAACACAGTTTTTTTGTTCTGAGCACCATCACGTTTCCTGCTGTATTAGAGACTCTAGAAAAGAAGAGCGTGCTTCTTGCTCTATTGCAGAGTGTGATTCATGGATCAAAACTGTGCTGTGTGTTTCCTTTCAGAAATCGAGTTAAATCCCAGGCTCTGGGTTCCTACAAGCAAGCTTTCATTTCAGGTAAGGGCAGTCTCTTTTCAGCTCAAATGAACTATATCGTTCATGAAGCTAACACATTTCTCATCTTAACTAACAAGCATTGGATGTTAGTGGACCAGTGCTTTGTATCAGTTTCAGAAGCAGAGTTAGACTAGATATGGTCCGTATGTGTTGGAAAAACCATTCTTTTGTTCTAAGCACACTCATGTTTCCTGCTGTCTTAGAGAATCTAGAAAGCAAGAGCGTGCTTCTTGCTCTAAAGCAGAGTGTAATCAATGGATGAAAACTCTGCAGTGTGTTTCCCTTCAGAAACGGAGTTAAATGCCAGGCTCTGTGCCTTCCTACAAGCAAGACTTCGTTTCAGGTAAACGCATCACTTTTCACCTCAAACGAAGCTACATTGTTCACAAAGCACACACGTTTCTCGCTCTTAACTGAAAAGCATTGGTTGTTAGAGGACCTGTGGTTTGTATCAGTTTCAGAAACAGAGTTGAACTAGAAATGGTCCGTGTGTGTAGGAAACACAGTTCTTTTGTTCTGAGCACACTCAAGTTTCCCTCTGTATTAGAGATTCTAGAATGCAAGAGCGTGCTTTTTGCTCTAAAGCAGAATGTGTTTCATGGATGAGAACTGTGCCGTGTGTTTCCCTTCAGAAACGGAGTTAAATGCCAGGCTCTGTGTCTTTCTACAAGCAAGACATCGTTTCAGGTAAACACAATCACTTTTCGGATCAAACGAAGCTACATTGTTCACAAAGCTCACACATTTCTCACTCTTAACTGAAAAGCATTGGATGTTAGAGGACCTGGGGTTTGTATCAGTTTCAGAAACAGAGTTGAACTAGATATGGTCCGTATGTGTAGGAAACACAGTTCTTTTGTTCTGAGCACACTCACGTTTCCCTCTGTATTAGAGACTCTAGAAAGCAAGAGCGTGCTTCTTGCTCTTAAGCAGAGTGTGTTTCATGGATGAGAACTGTGCCGTGTGTTTCCCTTCAGAAACGAAGTTAAATGCCAGGCGTGTGTCTTCCTACAATCAAGACTTCATTTCATGTAAATGCAGTCACATTTCAGCTCAAACGAAGCTACATTGGTCACGAACCTCACACGTTTCTCGCTCTTAACTGAAAAGCATTGGATGTTAGACGACCTGTGGTTTGTATCAGTTTCAGAAACAGAGTTGAACTAGATATGGTCCGTGTGTGTACGAAACACAGTTTTTTTGTTCTGAGCACCATCACGTTTCCTGCTGTATTAGAGACTCTAGAAAAGAAGAGCGTGCTTCTTGCTCTATTGCAGAGTGTGATTCATGGATCAAAACTGTGCTGTGTGTTTCCTTTCAGAAATCGAGTTAAATCCCAGGCTCTGGGTTTTCCTACAAGCAAGCCTTCATTTCAGGTAAGGGCAGTCACTTTCCAGCTCAAATGAACTATATCGTTCACGAAGCTAACACATTTCTCATCTTAACTAACAAGCATTGGATGTTAGAGGACCAGTGCTTTGTATCAGTTTCAGAAGCAGATTTAGACTAGATATGGTCCGTATGTGTTGGAAAAACCATTCTTTTGTTCTAAGCACACTCATGTTTCCTGCTGTCTTAGAGAATCTAGAAAGCAAGAGCGTGCTTCTTGCTCTAAAGCAGAGTGTGTTTCATGGATGAGAACTGTACCGTGTGTTTCCCTTCAGAAACGGAGTTAAATGCCAGGCTCTGTGCCTTCCTACAAGCAAGACTTCGTTTCAGGTAAACACAGTAACTTTTCGGATCAAACGAAGCTACATTGTTCACAAAGCTCACACATTTCTCACTCTTAACTGAAAAGCATTGGATGTTAGAGGACCTGTGGTTTGTATCAGTTTCAGAAACAGAGTTGAACTAGATATGGTCCATGTGTGTAGGAAACACCTTTCTTTTGTTCTGAGCACACTCACGTTTCCCTCTGTATTAGAGACTCTAGAAAGCAAGAGCGTGCTTCTTGATCTAAAGCAGAGTGTGTTTCATGGAAGAGAACTGTGCCGTGTGTTTCCCTTCAGAAATGGAGTTAAATGCCAGGCTGTGTGTATTCCTTAAAGCAAGACTTTGTTTCAGGTAAACGCAGTCACTTTTCACCTCAAACGAAGCTACATTGATCACGAACCTCACACGTTTCTCGCTCTTAACTGAAAAGCATTGCATGTTAGTGGACCTGTGGTTTGTATCAGTTTCAGAAACAGAGTTGAACTAGATATGGTCCGTGTGTGTAGGAAACACATTTCTTTTGTTCTGAGCACACTCACGTTTCCCTCTGTATTAGAGACTCTAGAAATCAAGAGCGTGCTTCTTGCTCTAAAGCAGAGTGTGATCAATGGATGAGAACTCTGCAGTGTGTTTCCCTTCAGAAACGGAGTAAAATGCCAGTCATGTGTCTTCCTACAAGCAAGACTTCGCTTCAGGTAAACGCAGTCACTTTTCAGTTCAAACGAAGCTACATTGTTCACGTAGCTCACACGTTTCTCGCTCTTAACTGAAAAGCATTGGATGTTAGAGGACCTGTGGTTTGTATCAGTTTCAGAAACAGAGTTGAACTAGATATAGTCCGTGTGTAGGAAACACAGTTCTTTTGTTCTGAGCACACTCACGTTTCCCTCTGTATTAGAGATCCTAGAAAGCAAGAGCGTGCTTCTTGCTCTAAAGCAGAGTGTGTTTCATGGATGAGAACTGTGCCGTGTGTTTCCCTTCAGAAACGGAGTTAAATGCCAGGCTCTGTGTCTTTCTTCATGCAAGAATTCGTTTCAGGTAAACGCAGTCACTTTTCAGCTGAAACGAAGCTACATTGTTCACGAAGCTCACACGTTTCTCGCTCTTAACTGAAAAGCATTGGATGTTAGACGACCTGTGGTTTGTATCAGTTTCAGAAACAGAGTTGAACTAGATATGGTCCGTGTGTGTAGGAAACACAGTTCTTTTTTTCTGAGCACACTCACGTTTCCCATTGTATTAGAGACTCTAGAAAGCAAGAGCGTACTTCTTGCTCTGAAGCAGAGTGTGATCAATGGATGAGAACTCTGCTGTGTGTTCCACTTCAGAAATGGAGTTAAATCCCAGGCTCTGAGTCTTCCTACAAGCAAGACTTTGTATCAGTTAAGGGCAGTTACTTTACAGGTCAAACGAACTACATCATACACAAAGCTCACACATTTCTCGGTCATAATTGAAAAGCATTGCATGTTACAGGACCTGTGCTTTGTGTCAGTTTCAGAAGAGTTGAACTAGATATGGTCCGTATGTGTAGGCAACACAGTTTTTTTGTTCTGAGCACCATCACGTTTCCTGCTGTATTAGATTCTCTAGAAAAGAAGAGCGTGCTTCTTGCTCTATTGCAGAGTGTGATTCATGTATCAAAACTGTGCTGTGTGTTTCCTTTCAGAAATCAAGTTAAATGCCAGGCTCTGGGTTTTCCTACAAGCAAGCCTTCATTTCAGGTAAGGGCAGTCACTTTTCAGCTCAAATGAACTATATCGTTCACGAAGCTAACACATTTCTCATCTTAACTAAACAGCATTGGATGTTAGAGGACCAGTGCTTTGTATCAGTTTCAGAAGCAGAGTTATACTAGATATGGTCCGTATGTGTTGGAAAAACCATTCTTTGTTCTAAGCACACTCATGTTTCCTGCAGTCTTAGAGAATCTAGAAAGCAAGAGCGTGCTTCTTGCTCTAAAGCAGAGTGGGATCAATGGATGAAAACTCTGCAGTGTGTTTCCCTTCAGAAACGGAGTTAAATGCCAGGCTCTGTGCCTTCCTACAAGCAAGACTTCGTTTCAGGTAAACGTATCACTTTTCACCTCAAACGAAGCTACATTGTTCACAAAGCTCACACATTTCTCGCTCTTAACTGAAAAGCATTGGATGTTAGAGGACCTGGGGTTTGTATCAGTTTCAGAAACAGAGTTGAACTAGATATGGTCCATGTGTGTAGGAAACACAGTTCTTTTGTTCTGAGCACACTCACGTTTCCCTCTGTATTAGAGACTCTCGAAAGAAAGAGCATGCTTCTTGCTCTAAAGCAGAGTGTGTTTCATGGATGAGAACTGTGCCCTGTGTTTCCCTTCAGAAACGGAGTTAAATGCCAGGACTGTGTCTTTCTTCAAGCAAGACTTCCTTTCAGGTAAACGCAGTCACTTTACAGCTCAAACGAAGCTACATTGTTCACGAAGCTCACACGTTTCTCACTCTTAACTGAAAAGCATTGGATGTTAGAGGACCTGTGGATCCTATCAGTTTCAGAAATAGAGTTGAACTAGATATGGTCCGTGTGTGTAGGAAACACAGTTCTTTTGTTCTGAGCACAATCACGTTTCATTCTGTATTAGAGATTCTAGAAAGCAAGAGCGTGCTTCTTGCTCTAAAGCAGAGTGTGTTTCATGGATGATAACTGTGCTGTATGTTTCCCTTCAGAAATGGAGTTAAATGCCAGGCTCTGTGTCTTTCTTCAAGCAAGATTTCGTTTCAGGTAAACGCAGTCACTTTTCAGCTCAAATGAAGCTTCATTGTTCACGAAGCTCACACGTTTCTCGCTCTTAAGTGAAAAGCATTGGATGTTAGAGGACCTGTGGTTTGTATCAGTTTCAGAAACAGAGTTGAACTAGATATGGTCCATGTGTGTAGGAAACACAGTTCTTTTGTTCTGAGCACACTCACGTTTCCCTCTGTATTACAGACTCTAGAAAGCAAGAGCATGCTTCGTGCTCTAAAGCAGAATGTGTTTCATGGATGAGTACTGTGCCATGTGTTTCCCTTCAGAAACGGAGTTAAATGCCAGGCGTGTGTCTTCCTACAAGCAAGACTTCGTTTCAGGTAAACGCAGGCACTTTTCAGCTCAAACGAAGCTACATTGTTCACAAAGCTCACACGTTTCTCGCTCTTAACTGAAATGCATTGGATGTTAGAGGACCTGTGGTTTGTATCAGTTTCAGAAACAGAGTTGAACCAGATATGGTCCGTATGTGTAGGAAACACAGTTCTTTTGTTCTGAGCACCCTCACGTTTCCCTCTGTATTAGAGACTCTAGAAATCAAGAGCGTGCTTCTTGCTCTAAAGCAGAGTGTGGTCAATGGATGAGAACTCTACAGTGTGTTTCCCTTCAGAAACGGAGTTAAATGCCAGTCATGTGTCTTCCTACAAGCAAGACTTCGTTTCAGGTAAACGCAGTCACTTTTCAGCTCAAACGAAGCTACATTGTTCACGAAGCTCACACGTTTCTCGCTCTTAACTGAAAAGCACTGGATGTTAGTGGACCTGTGGTTTGTATCAGTTTCAGAAACAGAGTTGAACTAGATATGGTCCGTGTGTGTAGGAAACACAGTTCTTTTGTTCTGAGCACACTCACGTTTCCCTCTGTATTAGAGATTCTAGAAAGAAAGAGCATGCTTCTTGCTCTAAAGCAGAGTGTGTTTCATGGATGAGAACTGTGCCGTGTGTTTCCCTTCAGAAACGGAGTTAAATGCCAGGACTGTGTCTTTCTTCAAGCAAGACTTCCTTTCAGGTAAACGCGGACACTTTATAGCAAAAAACGAAGCTATATTGTTCACAAAGCACACACGTTTCTCGCTCTTAACTGAAAAGCATTGGATGTTAGAGGACCTGTGGTTTGTATCAGTTTCAGAAACAGAGTTGAACTAGATATGGTCCGTGAGTGTAGGAAACACCTTTCTTTTGTTATGAGCACACTCACGTTTGCCTCTGTATTAGAGACTCTAGAAAGCAAGAGCGTGCTTCTTGCTCTAAAACAGAGTGTGTTTCATGGATGAGAACTGTGCTGTGTGTTTCCTTCAGAAACGGAGTTAAATGCCAGGCTCTGTGTCTTTCTTCAAGCAAGAATTCGTTTCAGGTAAACGCAGTCACTTTTCAGCTGAAACGAAGCTACATTGTTCACGAACCTCACACGTTTCTCGCTCTTAACTGAAAAGCATTGCATGTTAGTGGACCTGTGGTTTGTATCAGTTTCAGAAACAGAGTTGAACTAGATATGGTCCATGTGTGTAGGAAACACAGTTCTTTTGTTCTGAGCACACTCACGTTTCCCTCTGTATTACAGACTCTAGAAAGCAAGAGCATGCTTCGTGCTCTAAAGCAGAATGTGTTTCATGGATGAGTACTGTGCCATGTGTTTCCCTTCAGAAACGGAGTTAAATGCCAGGCGTGTGTCTTCCTACAAGCAAGACTTCGTTTCAGGTAAACGCAGGCACTTTTCAGCTCAAACGAAGCTACATTGTTCACAAAGCTCACACGTTTCTCGCTCTTAACTGAAATGCATTGGATGTTAGAGGACCTGTGGTTTGTATCAGTTTCAGAAACAGAGTTGAACCAGATATGGTCCGTATGTGTAGGAAACACAGTTCTTTTTTTCTGAGCACACTCACGTTTCCCTCTTTATTAGAGACTCTAGAAAGCAAGAGCGTGCTTCTTGCTCTTAAGCAGAGTGTGTTTCATGGATGAGAACTGTGCCGTGTGTTTCCCTTCAGAAACGAAGTTAAATGCCAGGCGTGTGTCTTCCTACAATCAAGACTTCATTTCATGTAAATGCAGTCACATTTCAGCTCAAACGAAGCTACATTGGTCACGAACCTCACACGTTTCTCGCTCTTAACTGAAAAGCATTGGATGTTAGACGACCTGTGGTTTGTATCAGTTTCAGAAACAGAGTTGAACTAGATATGGTCCGTGTGTGTAGGAAACACAGTTTTTTTGTTCTGAGCACCATCACGTTGCCTGCTGTATTAGAGACTCTAGAAAAGAAGAGCGTGCTTCTTGCTCTATTGCAGAGTGTGTTTCATGGATCAAAACTGTGCTGTGTGTTTCCTTTCAGAAATCGAGTTAAATCCCAGGCTCTGGGTTTTCCTACAAGCAAGCCTTCATTTCAGGTAAGGGCAGTCACTTTCCAGCTCAAATGAACTATATCGTTCACGAAGCTAACACATTTCTCATCTTAACTAACAAGCATTGGATGTTAGAGGACCAGTGCTTTGTATCAGTTTCAGAAGCAGATTTAGACTAGATATGGTCCGTATGTGTTGGAAAAACCATTCTTTTGTTCTAAGCACACTCATGTTTCCTGCTGTCTTAGAGAATCTAGAAAGCAAGAGCGTGCTTCTTGCTCTAAAGCAGAGTGTGTTTCATGGATGAGAACTGTACCGTGTGTTTCCCTTCAGAAACGGAGTTAAATGCCAGGCTCTGTGCCTTCCTACAAGCAAGACTTCGTTTCAGGTAAACACAGTAACTTTTCGGATCAAACGAAGCTACATTGTTCACAAAGCTCACACATTTCTCACTCTTAACTGAAAAGCATTGGATGTTAGAGGACCTGTGGTTTGTATCAGTTTCAGAAACAGAGTTGAACTAGATATGGTCCATGTGTGTAGGAAACACCTTTCTTTTGTTCTGAGCACACTCACGTTTCCCTCTGTATTAGAGACTCTAGAAAGCAAGAGCGTGCTTCTTGATCTAAAGCAGAGTGTGTTTCATGGAAGAGAACTGTGCCGTGTGTTTCCCTTCAGAAATGGAGTTAAATGCCAGGCTGTGTGTATTCCTTAAAGCAAGACTTTGTTTCAGGTAAACGCAGTCACTTTTCACCTCAAACGAAGCTACATTGATCACGAACCTCACACGTTTCTCGCTCTTAACTGAAAAGCATTGCATGTTAGTGGACCTGTGGTTTGTATCAGTTTCAGAAACAGAGTTGAACTAGATATGGTCCGTGTGTGTAGGGAACACATTTATTTTGTTCTGAGCACCCTCACGTTTCCCTCTGTATTAGAGACTCTAGAAATCAAGAGCGTGCTTCTTGCTCTAAAGCAGAGTGTGGTCAATGGATGAGAACTCTGCAGTGTGTTTCCCTTCAGAAACGGAGTTAAATGCCAGTCATGTGTCTTCCTACAAGCAAGACTTCGTTTCAGGTAAACGCAGTCACTTTTCAGATCAAACGAAGCTACATTGTTCACGAAGCTCACACGTTTCTCGCTCTTAACTGAAAAGCACTGGATGTTAGTGGACCTGTGGTTTGTATCAGTTTCAGAAACAGAGTTGAACTAGATATGGTCCGTGTGTGTAGGAAACACAGTTCTTTTGTTCTGAGCACACTCACGTTTCCCTCTGTATTAGAGATTCTAGAAAGAAAGAGCATGCTTCTTGCTCTAAAGCAGAGTGTGTTTCATGGATGAGAACTGTGCCCTGTGTTTCCCTTCAGAAACGGAGTTAAATGCCAGGACTGTGTCTTTCTTCAAGCAAGACTTCCTTTCAGGTAAACGCAGTCACTTTATAGCTCAAACGAAGCTACATTGTTCACAAAGCACACACGTTTCTCGCTCTTAACTGAAAAGCATTGGATGTTAGAGGACCTGTGGTTTGTATCAGTTTCAGAAACAGAGTTGAACTAGATATGGTCCGTGAGTGTAGGAAACACCTTTCTTTTGTTCTGAGCACACTCACGTTTGCCTCTGTATTAGAGACTCTAGAAAGCGAGAGCGTGCTTCTTGCTCTAAAACAGAGTGTGTTTCATGGATGAGAACTGTGCTGTGTGTTTCGTTCAGAAACGGAGTTAAATGCCAGGCTCTGTGTCTTTCTTCAAGCAAGAATTCGTTTCAGGTAAACGCAGTCACTTTTCAGCTGAAACGAAGCTACATTGTTCACGAACCTCACACGTTTCTCGCTCTTAACTGAAAAGCATTGCATGTTAGTGGACCTGTGGTTTGTATCAGTTTCAGAAACAGAGTTGAACTAGATATGGTCCATGTGTGTAGGAAACACAGTTCTTTTGTTCTGAGCACACTCACGTTTCCCTCTGTATTACAGACTCTAGAAAGCAAGAGCATGCTTCGTGCTCTAAAGCAGAATGTGTTTCATGGATGAGTACTGTGCCATGTGTTTCCCTTCAGCAACGGAGTTAAATGCCAGGCGTGTGTCTTCCTACAAGCAAGACTTCGTTTCAGGTAAACGCAGGCACTTTTCAGCTCAAACGAAGCTACATTGTTCACAAAGCTCACACGTTTCTCGCTCTTAACTGAAAAGCATTGGATGTTAGAGGACCTGTGGTTTGTATCAGTTTCAGAAACAGAGTTGAACCAGATATGGTCCGTATGTGTAGGAAACACAGTTCTTTTGTTCTGAGCACACTCACGTTTCCCTCTGTATTAGAGACTCTAGAAAGCAAGAGCGTGCTTCTTGCTCTTAAACAGAGTGTGTTTCATGGATGAGAACTGTGCCGTGTGTTTCCCTTCAGAAACGAAGTTAAATGCCAGGCGTGTGTCTTCCTACAAGCAAGACTTCGTTTCATGTAAATGCAGTCACTTTTCACCTCAAAAGAAGCTACATTGATCACGAACCTCACACGTTTCTCGCTCTTAACTGAAAAGCATTGCATGTTAGTGGACCTGTGGTTTGTATCAGTTTCAGAAACAGAGTTGAACTAGATATGGTCTGTGTGTGTAGGAAACACATTTCTTTTGTTCTGAGCACACTCACGTTTCCCTCTGTATTAGAGACTCTAGAAATCAAGAGCGTGCTTCTTGCTCTAAAGCAGAGTGTGATCAATGGATGAGAACTCTGCAGTGTGTTTCCCTTCAGAAAGGGAGTTAAATGCCAGTCATGTGTCTTCCTACAAGCAAGACTTCGTTTCAGGTAAACGCAGTCACTTTTTAGCTCAAACGAATCTACACTGTTCACGAAGCTCACACGTTTCTCGCTCTTAACTGAAAAGCATTGGATGTTAGAGGACCTGTGGTTTGTATCTGTTTCAGAAACAGAGTTGAACTAGATATAGTCCGTGTGTAGGAAACACAGTTCTTTTGTTCTGAGAACACTCACGTTTCCCTCTGTATTAGAGGTCCTAGAAAGCAAGAGCGTGCTTCTTGCTCTAAAGCATAGAGTGTTTCATGGATGAGAACTGTGCTGTATGTTTCCTTCAGAAACGGAGTTAAATGGCAGGCTCTGTGTCTTTCTTCAAGCAAGAATTCGTTTCAGGTAAACGCAGTCACTTTTCACCTCAAACGAAGCTACATTGATCACGAACCTCACACGTTTCTCGCTCTTAACTGAAAAGCATTGCATGTTAGTGGACCTGTGGTTTGTATCAGTTTCAGAAACAGAGTTGAACTAGATATGGTCCATGTATGTAGGAAACACAGTTCTTTTGTTCTGAGCACACTCACGTTTCCCTCTGTATTAGAGATTCCAGAAAGCAAGAGCGTGCTTCTTGCTCTAAAGCAGAGTGTGTTTCATGGATGAGAACTGTGCCGTGTGTTTCCCTTCAGAAACGAAGTTAAATGCCAGGCGTGTGTCTTCCTACAAGCAAGACTTCGTTTCATGTAAATGCAGTCACATTTCAGCTCAAACGAAGCTACATTGGTCACGAACCTCACACGTTTCTCGCTATTCTCTGAAAAGCATTGGATGTTAGAGGACCTGTGGTTTGTATCAGTTTCAGAAACAGAGTTGAACTAGATATGGTCCGTGTGTGTAGGAAACACAGTTCTTTTTTTCTGAGCACACTCACGTTTCCCATTGTATTAGTGACTCTAGAAAGCAAGAGCGTGCTTCTTGCTCTGAAGCAGAGTGTGATCAATGGATGAGAACTCTGCTGTGTGTTCCACTTCAGAAATGGAGTTAAATCCCAGGCTCTGAGTCTTCCTACAAGCAAGACTTTGTATCAGTTAAGGGCAGTTACTTTACAGGTCAAACGAACTACATCATACACAAAGCTCACACATTTCTCGGTCATAATTGAAAAGCATTGCATGTTACAGGACCTGTGCTTTGTGTCAGTTTCAGAAGAGTTGAACTAGATATTGTCCGTATGTGTAGGAAACACAGTTTTTTTGTTCTGAGCACCATCACGTTTCCTGCTGTATTAGAGACTCTAGAAAAGAAGAGCGTGCTTCTTGCTCTATTGCAGAGTGTGATTCATGGATCAAAACTGTGCTGTGTGTTTCCTTTCAGAAATCGAGTTAAATCCCAGGCTCTGGGTTTTCCTACAAGCAAGCCTTCATTTCAGGTAAGGGCAGTCACTTTTCAGCTCAAATGAACTATATCGTTCATGAAGCTAACACATTTCTCATCTTAACTAACAAGCATTGGATGTTAGAGGACCAGTGCTTTGTATCAGTTTCAGAAGCAGAGTTAGACTAGATATGGTCCGTATGTGTTGGAAAAACCATTCTTTTGTTCTAAGCACACTCATGTTTCCTGCTGTCTTAGAGAATCTAGAAATCAAGAGCGTGCTTCTTGCTCTAAAGCAGAGTGTGATCAATGGATGAGAACTCTGCAGTGTGTTTCCCTTCAGAAACGGAGTTAAATGCCAGTCATGTGTCTTCCTACAAGCAAGACTTCCTTTCAGGTAAACGCAGTCACTTTTCAGCTCAAACGAAGCTACTTTGTTCATGAAGCTCACACGTTTCTCGCTCTTAACTGAAAAGCATTGGATGTTAGAGGACCTGTGGTTTGTATCAGTTTCAGAAACAGAGTTGAACTAGATATAGTCCGTGTGTAGGAAACACAGTTCTTTTGTTCTGAGCACACTCACGTTTCCCTCTGTATTAGAGATCCTAGAAAGCAAGAGCGTGCTTCTTGCTCTAAAGCAGAGTGTGTTTCATGGATGAGAACTGTGCAGTGTGTTTCCTTCAGAAACGGAGTTAAATGCCAGGCGTGTGTCTTCCTACAAGCAAGACTTCGTTTCAGGTAAACGCAGGCACTTTTCAGCTCAAACGAAGCTACATTGTTCACAAAGCTCACACGTTTCTCGCTCTTAACTGAAATGCATTGGATGTTAGAGGACCTGTGGTTTGTATCAGTTTCAGAAACAGAGTTGAACCAGATATGGTCCGTATGTGTAGGAAACACAGTTCTTTTGTTCTGAGCACCCTCACGTTTCCCTCTGTATTAGAGACTCTAGAAATCAAGAGCGTGCTTCTTGCTCTAAAGCAGAGTGTGGTCAATGGATGAGAACTCTACAGTGTGTTTCCCTTCAGAAACGGAGTTAAATGCCAGTCATGTGTCTTCCTACAAGCAAGACTTCGTTTCAGGTAAACGCAGTCACTTTTCAGCTCAAACGAAGCTACATTGTTCACGAAGCTCACACGTTTCTCGCTCTTAACTGAAAAGCACTGGATGTTAGTGGACCTGTGGTTTGTATCAGTTTCTGAAACAGAGTTGAACTAGATATGGTCCGTGTGTGTAGGAAACACAGTTCTTTTGTTCTGAGCACACTCACGTTTCCCTCTGTATTAGAGATTCTAGAAAGAAAGAGCATGCTTCTTGCTCTAAAGCAGAGTGTGTTTCATGGATGAGAACTGTGCCGTGTGTTTCCCTTCAGAAACGGAGTTAAATGCCAGGACTGTGTCTTTCTTCAAGCAAGACTTCCTTTCAGGTAAACGCGGACACTTTATAGCAAAAAACGAAGCTACATTGTTCACAAAGCACACACGTTTCTCGCTCTTAACTGAAAAGCATTGGATGTTAGAGGACCTGTGGTTTGTATCAGTTTCAGAAACAGAGTTGAACTAGATATGGTCCGTGAGTGTAGGAAACACCTTTCTTTTGTTATGAGCACACTCACGTTTGCCTCTGTATTAGAGACTCTAGAAAGCAAGAGCGTGCTTCTTGCTCTAAAACAGAGTGTGTTTCATGGATGAGAACTGTGCTGTGTGTTTCCTTCAGAAACGGAGTTAAATGCCAGGCTCTGTGTCTTTCTTCAAGCAAGAATTCGTTTCAGGTAAACGCAGTCACTTTTCAGCTGAAACGAAGCTACATTGTTCACGAACCTCACACGTTTCTCGCTCTTAACTGAAAAGCATTGGATGTTAGACGACCTGTGGTTTGTATCAGTTTCAGAAACAGAGTTGAACTAGATATGGTCCATGTGTGTAGGAAACACAGTTCTTTTGTTCTGAGCACACTCACGTTTCCCTCTGTATTACAGACTCTAGAAAGCAAGAGCATGCTTCGTGCTCTAAAGCAGAATGTGTTTCATGGATGAGTACTGTGCCATGTGTTTCCCTTCAGAAACGGAGTTAAATGCCAGGCGTGTGTCTTCCTACAAGCAAGACTTCGTTTCAGGTAAACGCAGGCACTTTTCAGCTCAAAGGAAGCTACATTGTTCACAAAGCTCACACGTTTCTCGCTCTTAACTGAAATGCATTGGATGTTAGAGGACCTGTGGTTTGTATCAGTTTCAGAAACAGAGTTGAACCAGATATGGTCCGTATGTGTAGGAAACACAGTTCTTTTTTTCTGAGCACACTCACGTTTCCCTCTGTATTAGAGACTCTAGAAAGCAAGAGCGTGCTTCTTGCTCTTAAGAAGAGTGTGTTTCATGGATGAGAACTGTGCCGTGTGTTTCCCTTCAGAAACGAAGTTAAATGCCAGGCGTGTGTCTTCCTACAATCAAGACTTCATTTCATGTAAATGCAGTCACATTTCAGCTCAAACGAAGCTACATTGGTCACGAACCTCACACGTTTCTCGCTCTTAACTGAAAAGCATTGGATGTTAGACGACCTGTGGTTTGTATCAGTTTCAGAAACAGAGTTGAACTAGATATGGTCCGTGTGTGTAGGAAACACAGTTTTTTTGTTCTGAGCACCATCACGTTGCCTGCTGTATTAGAGACTCTAGAAAAGAAGAGCGTGCTTCTTGCTCTATTGCAGAGTGTGTTTCATGGATCAAAACTGTGCTGTGTGTTTCCTTTCAGAAATCGAGTTAAATCCCAGGCTCTGGGTTTTCCTACAAGCAAGCCTTCATTTCAGGTAAGGGCAGTCACTTTCCAGCTCAAATGAACTATATCGTTCACGAAGCTAACACATTTCTCATCTTAACTAACAAGCATTGGATGTTAGAGGACCAGTGCTTTGTATCAGTTTCAGAAGCAGATTTAGACTAGATATGGTCCGTATGTGTTGGAAAAACCATTCTTTTGTTCTAAGCACACTCATGTTTCCTGCTGTCTTAGAGAATCTAGAAAGCAAGAGCGTGCTTCTTGCTCTAAAGCAGAGTGTGTTTCATGGATGAGAACTGTACCGTGTGTTTCCCTTCAGAAACGGAGTTAAATGCCAGGCTCTGTGCCTTCCTACAAGCAAGACTTCGTTTCAGGTAAACACAGTAACTTTTCGGATCAAACGAAGCTACATTGTTCACAAAGCTCACACATTTCTCACTCTTAACTGAAAAGCATTGGATGTTAGAGGACCTGTGGTTTGTATCAGTTTCAGAAACAGAGTTGAACTAGATATGGTCCATGTGTGTAGGAAACACCTTTCTTTTGTTCTGAGCACACTCACGTTTCCCTCTGTATTAGAGACTCTAGAAAGCAAGAGCGTGCTTCTTGATCTAAAGCAGAGTGTGTTTCATGGAAGAGAACTGTGCCGTGTGTTTCCCTTCAGAAATGGAGTTAAATGCCAGGCTGTGTGTATTCCTTAAAGCAAGACTTTGTTTCAGGTAAACGCAGTCACTTTTCACCTCAAACGAAGCTACATTGATCACGAACCTCACACGTTTCTCGCTCTTAACTGAAAAGCATTGCATGTTAGTGGACCTGTGGTTTGTATCAGTTTCAGAAACAGAGTTGAACTAGATATGGTCCGTGTGTGTAGGGAACACATTTATTTTGTTCTGAGCACCCTCACGTTTCCCTCTGTATTAGAGACTCTAGAAATCAAGAGCGTGCTTCTTGCTCTAAAGCAGAGTGTGGTCAATGGATGAGAACTCTGCAGTGTGTTTCCCTTCAGAAACGGAGTTAAATGCCAGTCATGTGTCTTCCTACAAGCAAGACTTCGTTTCAGGTAAACGCAGTCACTTTTCAGATCAAACGAAGCTACATTGTTCACGAAGCTCACACGTTTCTCGCTCTTAACTGAAAAGCACTGGATGTTAGTGGACCTGTGGTTTGTATCAGTTTCAGAAACAGAGTTGAACTAGATATGGTCCGTGTGTGTAGGAAACACAGTTCTTTTGTTCTGAGCACACTCACGTTTCCCTCTGTATTAGAGATTCTAGAAAGAAAGAGCATGCTTCTTGCTCTAAAGCAGAGTGTGTTTCATGGATGAGAACTGTGCCCTGTGTTTCCCTTCAGAAACGGAGTTAAATGCCAGGACTGTGTCTTTCTTCAAGCAAGACTTCCTTTCAGGTAAACGCAGTCACTTTATAGCTCAAACGAAGCTACATTGTTCACAAAGCACACACGTTTCTCGCTCTTAACTGAAAAGCATTGGATGTTAGAGGACCTGTGGTTTGTATCAGTTTCAGAAACAGAGTTGAACTAGATATGGTCCGTGAGTGTAGGAAACACCTTTCTTTTGTTCTGAGCACACTCACGTTTGCCTCTGTATTAGAGACTCTAGAAAGCGAGAGCGTGCTTCTTGCTCTAAAACAGAGTGTGTTTCATGGATGAGAACTGTGCTGTGTGTTTCGTTCAGAAACGGAGTTAAATGCCAGGCTCTGTGTCTTTCTTCAAGCAAGAATTCGTTTCAGGTAAACGCAGTCACTTTTCAGCTGAAACGAAGCTACATTGTTCACGAACCTCACACGTTTCTCGCTCTTAACTGAAAAGCATTGCATGTTAGTGGACCTGTGGTTTGTATCAGTTTCAGAAACAGAGTTGAACTAGATATGGTCCATGTGTGTAGGAAACACAGTTCTTTTGTTCTGAGCACACTCACGTTTCCCTCTGTATTACAGACTCTAGAAAGCAAGAGCATGCTTCGTGCTCTAAAGCAGAATGTGTTTCATGGATGAGTACTGTGCCATGTGTTTCCCTTCAGCAACGGAGTTAAATGCCAGGCGTGTGTCTTCCTACAAGCAAGACTTCGTTTCAGGTAAACGCAGGCACTTTTCAGCTCAAACGAAGCTACATTGTTCACAAAGCTCACACGTTTCTCGCTCTTAACTGAAAAGCATTGGATGTTAGAGGACCTGTGGTTTGTATCAGTTTCAGAAACAGAGTTGAACCAGATATGGTCCGTATGTGTAGGAAACACAGTTCTTTTGTTCTGAGCACACTCACGTTTCCCTCTGTATTAGAGACTCTAGAAAGCAAGAGCGTGCTTCTTGCTCTTAAGCAGAGTGTGTTTCATGGATGAGAACTGTGCCGTGTGTTTCCCTTCAGAAACGAAGTTAAATGCCAGGCGTGTGTCTTCCTACAAGCAAGACTTCGTTTCATGTAAATGCAGTCACTTTTCACCTCAAAAGAAGCTACATTGATCACGAACCTCACACGTTTCTCGCTCTTAACTGAAAAGCATTGCATGTTAGTGGACCTGTGGTTTGTATCAGTTTCAGAAACAGAGTTGAACTAGATATGGTCTGTGTGTGTAGGAAACACATTTCTTTTGTTCTGAGCACACTCACGTTTCCCTCTGTATTAGAGACTCTAGAAATCAAGAGCGTGCTTCTTGCTCTAAAGCAGAGTGTGATCAATGGATGAGAACTCTGCAGTGTGTTTCCCTTCAGAAACGGAGTTAAATGCCAGTCATGTGTCTTCCTACAAACAAGACTTCGTTTCAGGTAAACGCAGTCACTTTTTAGCTCAAACGAAGCTACACTGTTCACGAAGCTCACACGTTTCTCGCTCTTAACTGAAAAGCATTGGATGTTAGAGGACCTGTGGTTTGTATCAGTTTCAGAAACAGAGTTGAACTAGATATAGTCCGTGTGTAGGAAACACAGTTCTTTTGTTCTGAGAACACTCACGTTTCCCTCTGTATTAGAGGTCCTAGAAAGCAAGAGCGTGCTTCTTGCTCTAAAGCATAGAGTGTTTCATGGATGAGAACTGTGCTGTATGTTTCCTTCAGAAACGGAGTTAAATGGCAGGCTCTGTGTCTTTCTTCAAGCAAGAATTCGTTTCAGGTAAACGCAGTCACTTTTCACCTCAAACGAAGCTACATTGATCACGAACCTCACACGTTTCTCGCTCTTAACTGAAAAGCATTGCATGTTAGTGGACCTGTGGTTTGTATCAGTTTCAGAAACAGAGTTGAACTAGATATGGTCCATGTATGTAGGAAACACAGTTCTTTTGTTCTGAGCACACTCACGTTTCCCTCTGTATTAGAGATTCCAGAAAGCAAGAGCGTGCTTCTTGCTCTAAAGCAGAGTGTGTTTCATGGATGAGAACTGTGCCGTGTGTTTCCCTTCAGAAACGAAGTTAAATGCCAGGCGTGTGTCTTCCTACAAGCAAGACTTCGTTTCATGTAAATGCAGTCACATTTCAGCTCAAACGAAGCTACATTGGTCACGAACCTCACACGTTTCTCGCTATTCTCTGAAAAGCATTGGATGTTAGAGGACCTGTGGTTTGTATCAGTTTCAGAAACAGAGTTGAACTAGATATGGTCCGTGTGTGTAGGAAACACAGTTCTTTTTTTCTGAGCACACTCACGTTTCCCATTGTATTAGTGACTCTAGAAAGCAAGAGCGTGCTTCTTGCTCTGAAGCAGAGTGTGATCAATGGATGAGAACTCTGCTGTGTGTTCCACTTCAGAAATGGAGTTAAATCCCAGGCTCTGAGTCTTCCTACAAGCAAGACTTTGTATCAGTTAAGGGCAGTTACTTTACAGGTCAAACGAACTACATCATACACAAAGCTCACAGGTTTCTCGGTCATAATTGAAAAGCATTGCATGTTACAGGACCTGTGCTTTGTGTCAGTTTCAGAAGAGTTGAACTAGATATTGTCCGTATGTGTAGGAAACACAGTTTTTTTGTTCTGAGCACCATCACGTTTCCTGCTGTATTAGAGACTCTAGAAAAGAAGAGCGTGCTTCTTGCTCTATTGCAGAGTGTGATTCATGGATCAAAACTGTGCTGTGTGTTTCCTTTCAGAAATCGAGTTAAATCCCAGGCTCTGGGTTTTCCTACAAGCAAGCCTTCATTTCAGGTAAGGGCAGTCACTTTTCAGCTCAAATGAACTATATCGTTCATGAAGCTAACACATTTCTCATCTTAACTAACAAGCATTGGATGTTAGAGGACCAGTGCTTTGTATCAGTTTCAGAAGCAGAGTTAGACTAGATATGGTCCGTATGTGTTGGAAAAACCATTCTTTTGTTCTAAGCACACTCATGTTTCCTGCTGTCTTAGAGAATCTAGAAATCAAGAGCGTGCTTCTTGCTCTAAAGCAGAGTGTGATCAATGGATGAGAACTCTGCAGTGTGTTTCCCTTCAGAAACGGAGTTAAATGCCAGTCATGTGTCTTCCTACAAGCAAGACTTCCTTTCAGGTAAACGCAGTCACTTTTCAGCTCAAACGAAGCTACTTTGTTCATGAAGCTCACACGTTTCTCGCTCTTAACTGAAAAGCATTGGATGTTAGAGGACCTGTGGTTTGTATCAGTTTCAGAAACAGAGTTGAACTAGATATAGTCCGTGTGTAGGAAACACAGTTCTTTTGTTCTGAGCACACTCACGTTTCCCTCTGTATTAGAGATCCTAGAAAGCAAGAGCGTGCTTCTTGCTCTAAAGCAGAGTGTGTTTCATGGATGAGAACTGTGCAGTGTGTTTCCTTCAGAAACGGAGTTAAATGCCAGGCTCTGTGTCTTTCTTCAAGCAAGAATTCGTTTCAGGTAAACGCAGTCACTTTTCAGCTGAAACGAAGCTACATTGTTCACGAAGCTCACACGTTTCTCGCTGTTAACTGAAAAGCATTGGATGTTAGAGGACCTGTGGTTTGTATCAGTTTCAGAAACAGAGTTGAACTAGATATGGTCTGTGTGTGTAGGAAACACAGTTCTTTTTTTCTGAGCACACTCACATTTCCCATTGTATTAGAGAATCTAGAAAGCAAGAGCATGCTTCTAGCTCTGAAGCAGAGTGTGATCAATGGATGAGAACTCTGCTGTGTGTTCCACTTCATAAATGGAGTTAAATCCCAGACTCTGAGTCTTCCTACAAGCAAGACTTTGTATCAGTTAAGGGCAGTTACTTTACAGGTCAAACGAACTACATCATACACAAAGCTCACACGTTTCTTGGTCATAATTGAAAAGCATTGCATGTTACAGGACCTGTGCTTTGTGTCAGTTTCAGAAGAGTTGAACTAGATATGGTCCGTATGTGTAGGAAACACAGTTTTATGTTCTGAGCACCATCACGTTTCCTGCTGTATTAGAGACTCTAGAAAAGAAGAGCGTGCTTCTTGCTCTATTGCAGAGTGTGATTCATGGATCAAAACTGTGCTGTGTGTTTCTTTTCAAAAATCGAGTTAAATCCCAGGCTCTGGGTTTTCCTACAAGCAAGCCTTCATTTCAGGTAAGGGCAGTCACTTTTCAGCTCAAATGAACTATATCATTCACGAAGCTAACACATTTCTCATCTTAACTAAAAAGCATTGGATGTTAGAGGACCAGTGCTTTGTATCAGTGTCAGAAGCAGAGTTAGACTAGATTTGGTCCGTATGTGTTGGAAAAACCATTCTTTTGTTCTAAGCACACTCATGTTTCTTGCTGTCTTAGAGAATCTAGAAAGCAAGAGCGTGCTTCTTGCTCTAAAGCAGAGTGTGATCAATGGATAAAAACTCTGCAGTGTGTTTCCCTTCAGAAACGGAGTTAAATGCCAGGCTCTGTGCCTTCCTACAAGCAAGACTTCGTTTCAGGTAAACGCATCACTTTTCACCTCAAACGAAGCTACATTGTTCACAAAGCACACACGTTTCACGCTCTTAACTGAAAAGCATTGGTTGTTAGAGGACCTGTGGTTTTTAACAGTTTCAGAAATACAGTTGAACTAGAAATGGTCCGTGTGTGTAGGAAACACAGTTCTTTTGTTCTGAGCACAATCACGTTTCCCTCTCTATTAGAGATTCTACAATGCAAGAGCGTGCTTTTTGCTCTAAAGCAGAATGTGTTTCATGGATGAGAACTGTGCCATGTGTTTCCCTTCAGAAACGGAGTTAAATGCCAGGCTCTGTGTCTTTCTACAAGCAAGACTTCGTTTCAGGTAAACGCAGTCACTTTTCAGCTCAAACGAAGCTTCATTGTTCACGAAGCTCACACGTTTCTCGCTCTTAACTGAAAAGCATTGGATGTTAGAGGACCTGTGGTTTGTATCAGTTTCAGAAACAGAGTTGAACTAGATATGGTCCATGTGTGTAGGAAACACAGTTCTTTTGTTCTGAGCACATTCACGTTTCCCTCTGTATTACAGACTCTAGAAAGCAAGAGCATGCTTCGTGCTCTAAAGCAGAATGTGTTTCATGGATGAGTACTGTGCCATGTATTTCCCTTCAGAAACGGAGTTAAATGCCAGGCGTGTGTCTTCCTACAAGCAAGACTTCGTTTCAGGTAAAAGCAGGCACTCTTCAGCTCAAACGAAGCTACATTGTTCACAAAGCTCACACGTTTCTCGCTCTTAACTGAAAAGCATTGGATGTTAGAGGACCTGTGGTTTGTATCAGTTTCAGAAACAGAGTTGAACCAGATATGGTCTGTATGTGTAGGAAACACAGTTCTTTTGTTCTGAGCACACTCACGTTTCCCTCTGTATTAGAGACTCTAGAAAGCAAGAGCGTGCTTCTTGCTCTTAAGCAGAGTGTGTTTCATGGATGAGAACTGTGCCGTGTGTTTCCCTTCAGAAACGTAGTTAAATGTCAGGCATGTGTCTTCCTACAAGCAAGACTTCGTTTCATGTAAATGCAGTCACATTTCAGCTCAAACGAAGCTACATTGGTCATGAACCTCACACGTTTCTCGCTCTTAACTGAAAAGCATTGGATGTTAGACGACCTGTGGTTTGTATCAGTTTCAGAAACAGAGTTGAACTAGATATGGTCCGTGTGTGTAGGAAACACAGTTCTTTTTTTCTGAGCACACTCATGTTTCCCATTGTATTAGTGACTCTAGAAAGCAAGAGCGTGCTTCTTTCTCTGAAGCAGAGTGTGATCAATGGATGAGAACTCTGCTGTGTGTTCCACTTCAGAAATGGAGGTAAATCCCAGGCTCTGAGTCTTCCTACAAGCAAGACTTTGTATCAGTTAAGGGCAGTTACTTTACAGGTCAAACGAACTACATCATACACAAAGCTCACACGTTTCTCGGTCATAATTGAAAAGCATTGCATGTTACAGGACCTGTGCTTTGTGTCAGTTTCAGAAGAGTTGAACTAGATATGGTCCGTATGTGTAGGAAACACAGTTTTTTTGTTCTGAGCACCATCACGTTTCCTGCTGTATTAGAGACTCTAGAAAAGAAGAGCGTGCTTCTTGCTCTATTGCAGAGTGTGATTCATGGATCAAAACTGTGCTGTGTGTTTCCTTTCAGAAATCGAGTTAAATCCCAGGCTCTGGGTTTTCCTACAAGCAAGCCTTCATTTCAGGTAAGGGCAGTCACTTTTCAGCTAAAATGAACTATATCACTTTTCAGCTCAAATGAACTATATCGTTCATGAAGCTAACACATTTCTCATCTTAACTAACAAGCATTGGATGTTAGAGGACCAGTGTTTTGTATCAGTTTCAGAAGCAGAGTTAGACTAGATATGGTCCGTATGTGTTGGAAAAACCATTCTTTTGTTCTAAGCACACTCATGTTTCCTGCTGTCTTAGAGAATCTAGAAAGCAAGAGCGTGCTTCTTGCTCTAAAGCAGAGTGTGATCAATGGATGAAAACTCTGCAGTGTGTTTCCCTTCAGAAATGGAGTTAAATGCCAGGCTCTGTGCCTTCCTACAAGCAAGACTTCGTTTCAGGTAAACGCATCACTTTTCACCTCAAACAAAGCTACATTGTTCACAAAGCACACACGTTTCTCGCTCTTAACTGAAAAGCATTGGTTCTTAGAGGACCTGTGGTTTGTATCATTTTCAGAAACAGAGTTGAACTAGAAATAGTCCGTGTGTAGGAAACACAGTTCTTTTGTTCTGAGCACACTCACGTTTCCCTCTGTATTAGATATTCTAGAATGCAAGAGCGTGCTTTTTGCTCTAAAGCAGAATGTGTTTCATGGATGAGAACTGTGCCGTGTGTTTCCCTTCAGAAACGGAGTTAAATGGCAGGCTCTGTGTCTTTCTAAAAGCAAGACATCGTTTCAGGTAAACACAGTCACTTTTCGGATCAAACGAAGCTAGATTGTTCACAAAGCTCACACGTTTCTCGCTTTTAACTGAAAAGCATTGGATGTTAGAGGACCTGTGGATTCTATCAGTTTCAGAAACAGAGTTGAACTAGATATGGTCCGTGTGTGTAGGAAACACAGTTCTTTTGTTCTGAGCACAATCACGTTTCCCTCTGTATTAGAGATTCTAGAAAGCAAGAGCGTGCTTCTTGCTCTAAAGCAGAGTGTGTTTCATGGATGATAACTGTGCTGTGTGTTTCCCTTCAGAAATGGAGTTAAATGCCAGGCTCTGTGTCTTTCTTCAAGCAAGACTTCGTTTCAGGTAAACGCAGTCACTTTTCAGCTCAAATGAACTATATCGTTCATGAAGCTAACACATTTCTCATCTTAACTAACAAGCATTGGATGTTAGAGGACCAGTGCTTTGTATCAGTTTCAGAAGCAGAGTTAGACTAGATATGGTCCGTATGTGTTGGAAAAACCATTCTTTTGTTCTAAGCACACTCATGTTTCCTGCTGTCTTAGAGAATCTAGAAATCAAGAGCGTGCTTCTTGCTCTAAAGCAGAGTGTGATCAATGGATGAGAACTCTGCAGTGTGTTTCCCTTCAGAAACGGAGTTAAATGCCAGTCATGTGTCTTCCTACAAGCAAGACTTCCTTTCAGGTAAACGCAGTCACTTTTCAGCTCAAACGAAGCTACTTTGTTCATGAAGCTCACACGTTTCTCGCTCTTAACTGAAAAGCATTGGATGTTAGAGGACCTGTGGTTTGTATCAGTTTCAGAAACAGAGTTGAACTAGATATAGTCCGTGTGTAGGAAACACAGTTCTTTTGTTCTGAGCACACTCACGTTTCCCTCTGTATTAGAGATCCTAGAAAGCAAGAGCGTGCTTCTTGCTCTAAAGCAGAGTGTGTTTCATGGATGAGAACTGTGCAGTGTGTTTCCTTCAGAAACGGAGTTAAATGCCAGGCTCTGTGTCTTTCTTCAAGCAAGAATTCGTTTCAGGTAAACGCAGTCACTTTTCAGCTGAAACGAAGCTACATTGTTCACGAAGCTCACACGTTTCTCGCTGTTAACTGAAAAGCATTGGATGTTAGAGGACCTGTGGTTTGTATCAGTTTCAGAAACAGAGTTGAACTAGATATGGTCCGTGTGTGTAGGAAACACAGTTCTTTTTTTCTGAGCACACTCACATTTCCCATTGTATTAGAGAATCTAGAAAGCAAGAGCATGCTTCTAGCTCTGAAGCAGAGTGTGATCAATGGATGAGAACTCTGCTGTGTGTTCCACTTCAGAAATGGAGTTAAATCCCAGACTCTGAGTCTTCCTACAAGCAAGACTTTGTATCAGTTAAGGGCAGTTACTTTACAGGTCAAACGAACTACATCATACACAAAGCTCACACGTTTCTCGGTCATAATTGAAAAGCATTGCATGTTACAGGACCTGTGCTTTGTGTCAGTTTCAGAAGAGTTGAACTAGATATGGTCCGTATGTGTAGGAAACACAGTTTTATGTTCTGAGCACCATCACGTTTCCTGCTGTATTAGAGACTCTAGAAAAGAAGAGCGTGCTTCTTGCTCTATTGCAGAGTGTGATTCATGGATCAAAACTGTGCTGTGTGTTTCTTTTCAAAAATCGAGTTAAATCCCAGGCTCTGGGTTTTCCTACAAGCAAGCCTTCATTTCAGGTAAGGGCAGTCACTTTTCAGCTCAAATGAACTATATCGTTCACGAAGCTAACACATTTCTCATCTTAACTAAAAAGCATTGGATGTTGGAGGACCAGTGCTTTGTATCAGTGTCAGAAGCAGAGTTAGACTAGATATGGTCCGTATGTGTTGGAAAAACCATTCTTTTGTTCTAAGCACACTCATGTTTCTTGCTGTCTTAGAGAATCTAGAAAGCAAGAGCGTGCTTCTTGCTCTAAAGCAGAGTGTGATCAATGGATGAAAACTCTGCAGTGTGTTTCCCTTCAGAAACGGAGTTAAATGCCAGGCTCTGTGCCTTCCTACAAGCAAGACTTCGTTTCAGGTAAACGCATCACTTTTCACCTCAAACGAAGCTACATTGTTCACAAAGCACACACGTTTCACGCTCTTAACTGAAAAGCATTGGTTGTTAGAGGACCTGTGGTTTGTAACAGTTTCAGAAACACAGTTGAACTAGAAATGGTCCGTGTGTGTAGGAAACACAGTTCTTTTGTTCTGAGCACACTCACGTTTCCCTCTGTATTAGAGATTCTACAATGCAAGAGCGTGCTTTTTGCTCTAAAGCAGAATGTGTTTCATGGATGAGAACTGTGCCATGTGTTTCCCTTCAGAAACGGAGTTAAATGCCAGGCTCTGTGTCTTTCTACAAGCAAGACTTCGTTTCAGGTAAACGCAGTCACTTTTCAGCTCAAACGAAGCTTCATTGTTCACGAAGCTCACACGTTTCTCGCTCTTAACTGAAAAGCATTGGATGTTAGAGGACCTGTGGTTTGTATCAGTTTCAGAAACAGAGTTGAACTAGATATGGTCCATGTGTGTAGGAAACACAGTTCTTTTGTTCTGAGCACATTCACGTTTCCCTCTGTATTACAGACTCTAGAAAGCAAGAGCATGCTTCGTGCTCTAAAGCAGAATGTGTTTCATGGATGAGTACTGTGCCATGTATTTCCCTTCAGAAACGGAGTTAAATGCCAGGCGTGTGTCTTCCTACAAGCAAGACTTCGTTTCAGGTAAAAGCAGGCACTCTTCAGCTCAAACGAAGCTACATTGTTCACAAAGCTCACACGTTTCTCGCTCTTAACTGAAAAGCATTGGATGTTAGAGGACCTGTGGTTTGTATCAGTTTCAGAAACAGAGTTGAACCAGATATGGTCTGTATGTGTAGGAAACACAGTTCTTTTGTTCTGAGCACACTCACGTTTCCCTCTGTATTAGAGACTCTAGAAAGCAAGAGCGTGCTTCTTGCTCTTAAGCAGAGTGTGTTTCATGGATGAGAACTGTGCCGTGTGTTTCCCTTCAGAAACGTAGTTAAATGTCAGGCATGTGTCTTCCTACAAGCAAGACTTCGTTTCATGTAAATGCAGTCACATTTCAGCTCAAACGAAGCTACATTGGTCACGAACCTCACACGTTTCTCGCTCTTAACTGAAAAGCATTGGATGTTAGACGACCTGTGGTTTGTATCAGTTTCAGAAACAGAGTTGAACTAGATATGGTCCGTGTGTGTAGGAAACACAGTTCTTTTTTTCTGAGCACACTCATGTTTCCCATTGTATTAGTGACTCTAGAAAGCAAGAGCGTGCTTCTTTCTCTGAAGCAGAGTGTGATCAATGGATGAGAACTCTGCTGTGTGTTCCACTTCAGAAATGGAGGTAAATCCCAGGCTCTGAGTCTTCCTACAAGCAAGACTTTGTATCAGTTAAGGGCAGTTACTTTACAGGTCAAACGAACTACATCATACACAAAGCTCACACGTTTCTCGGTCATAATTGAAAAGCATTGCATGTTACAGGACCTGTGCTTTGTGTCAGTTTCAGAAGAGTTGAACTAGATATGGTCCGTATGTGTAGGAAACACAGTTTTTTTGTTCTGAGCACCATCACGTTTCCTGCTGTATTAGAGACTCTAGAAAAGAAGAGCGTGCTTCTTGCTCTATTGCAGAGTGTGATTCATGGATCAAAACTGTGCTGTGTGTTTCCTTTCAGAAATCGAGTTAAATCCCAGGCTCTGGGTTTTCCTACAAGCAAGCCTTCATTTCAGGTAAGGGCAGTCACTTTTCAGCTAAAATGAACTATATCACTTTTCAGCTCAAATGAACTATATCGTTCATGAAGCTAACACATTTCTCATCTTAACTAACAAGCATTGGATGTTAGAGGACCAGTGCTTTGTATCAGTTTCAGAAGCAGAGTTAGACTAGATATGGTCCGTATGTGTTGGAAAAACCATTCTTTTGTTCTAAGCACACTCATGTTTCCTGCTGTCTTAGAGAATCTAGAAAGCAAGAGCGTGCTTCTTGCTCTAAAGCAGAGTGTGATCAATGGATGAAAACTCTGCAGTGTGTTTCCCTTCAGAAATGGAGTTAAATGCCAGGCTCTGTGCCTTCCTACAAGCAAGACTTCGTTTCAGGTAAACGCATCACTTTTCACCTCAAACAAAGCTACATTGTTCACAAAGCACACACGTTTCTCGCTCTTAACTGAAAAGCATTGGTTGTTAGAGGACCTGTGGTTTGTATCATTTTCAGAAACAGAGTTGAACTAGAAATAGTCCGTGTGTAGGAAACACAGTTCTTTTGTTCTGAGCACACTCACGTTTCCCTCTGTATTAGATATTCTAGAATGCAAGAGCGTGCTTTTTGCTCTAAAGCAGAATGTGTTTCATGGATGAGAACTGTGCCGTGTGTTTCCCTTCAGAAACGGAGTTAAATGGCAGGCTCTGTGTCTTTCTAAAAGCAAGACATCGTTTCAGGTAAACACAGTCACTTTTCGGATCAAACGAAGCTAGATTGTTCACAAAGCTCACACGTTTCTCGCTTTTAACTGAAAAGCATTGGATGTTAGAGGACCTGTGGATTCTATCAGTTTCAGAAACAGAGTTGAACTAGATATGGTCCGTGTGTGTAGGAAACACAGTTCTTTTGTTCTGAGCACAATCACGTTTCCCTCTGTATTAGAGATTCTAGAAAGCAAGAGCGTGCTTCTTGCTCTAAAGCAGAGTGTGTTTCATGGATGATAACTGTGCTGTGTGTTTCCCTTCAGAAATGGAGTTAAATGCCAGGCTCTGTGTCTTTCTTCAAGCAAGACTTCGTTTCAGGTAAACGCAGTCACTTTTCAGCTCAAATGAACTATATCGTTCATGAAGCTAACACATTTCTCATCTTAACTAACAAGCATTGGATGTTAGAGGACCAGTGCTTTGTATCAGTTTCAGAAGCAGAGTTAGACTAGATATGGTCCGTATGTGTTGGAAAAACCATTCTTTTGTTCTAAGCACACTCATGTTTCCTGCTGTCTTAGAGAATCTAGAAATCAAGAGCGTGCTTCTTGCTCTAAAGCAGAGTGTGATCAATGGATGAGAACTCTGCAGTGTGTTTCCCTTCAGAAACGGAGTTAAATGCCAGTCATGTGTCTTCCTACAAGCAAGACTTCCTTTCAGGTAAACGCAGTCACTTTTCAGCTCAAACGAAGCTACTTTGTTCATGAAGCTCACACGTTTCTCGCTCTTAACTGAAAAGCATTGGATGTTAGAGGACCTGTGGTTTGTATCAGTTTCAGAAACAGAGTTGAACTAGATATAGTCCGTGTGTAGGAAACACAGTTCTTTTGTTCTGAGCACACTCACGTTTCCCTCTGTATTAGAGATCCTAGAAAGCAAGAGCGTGCTTCTTGCTCTAAAGCAGAGTGTGTTTCATGGATGAGAACTGTGCAGTGTGTTTCCTTCAGAAACGGAGTTAAATGCCAGGCTCTGTGTCTTTCTTCAAGCAAGAATTCGTTTCAGGTAAACGCAGTCACTTTTCAGCTGAAACGAAGCTACATTGTTCACGAAGCTCACACGTTTCTCGCTGTTAACTGAAAAGCATTGGATGTTAGAGGACCTGTGGTTTGTATCAGTTTCAGAAACAGAGTTGAACTAGATATGGTCCGTGTGTGTAGGAAACACAGTTCTTTTTTTCTGAGCACACTCACATTTCCCATTGTATTAGAGAATCTAGAAAGCAAGAGCATGCTTCTAGCTCTGAAGCAGAGTGTGATCAATGGATGAGAACTCTGCTGTGTGTTCCACTTCAGAAATGGAGTTAAATCCCAGACTCTGAGTCTTCCTACAAGCAAGACTTTGTATCAGTTAAGGGCAGTTACTTTACAGGTCAAACGAACTACATCATACACAAAGCTCACACGTTTCTCGGTCATAATTGAAAAGCATTGCATGTTACAGGACCTGTGCTTTGTGTCAGTTTCAGAAGAGTTGAACTAGATATGGTCCGTATGTGTAGGAAACACAGTTTTATGTTCTGAGCACCATCACGTTTCCTGCTGTATTAGAGACTCTAGAAAAGAAGAGCGTGCTTCTTGCTCTATTGCAGAGTGTGATTCATGGATCAAAACTGTGCTGTGTGTTTCTTTTCAAAAATCGAGTTAAATCCCAGGCTCTGGGTTTTCCTACAAGCAAGCCTTCATTTCAGGTAAGGGCAGTCACTTTTCAGCTCAAATGAACTATATCGTTCACGAAGCTAACACATTTCTCATCTTAACTAAAAAGCATTGGATGTTGGAGGACCAGTGCTTTGTATCAGTGTCAGAAGCAGAGTTAGACTAGATATGGTCCGTATGTGTTGGAAAAACCATTCTTTTGTTCTAAGCACACTCATGTTTCTTGCTGTCTTAGAGAATCTAGAAAGCAAGAGCGTGCTTCTTGCTCTAAAGCAGAGTGTGATCAATGGATGAAAACTCTGCAGTGTGTTTCCCTTCAGAAACGGAGTTAAATGCCAGGCTCTGTGCCTTCCTACAAGCAAGACTTCGTTTCAGGTAAACGCATCACTTTTCACCTCAAACGAAGCTACATTGTTCACAAAGCACACACGTTTCACGCTCTTAACTGAAAAGCATTGGTTGTTAGAGGACCTGTGGTTTGTAACAGTTTCAGAAACACAGTTGAACTAGAAATGGTCCGTGTGTGTAGGAAACACAGTTCTTTTGTTCTGAGCACACTCACGTTTCCCTCTGTATTAGAGATTCTACAATGCAAGAGCGTGCTTTTTGCTCTAAAGCAGAATGTGTTTCATGTATGAGAACTGTGCCATGTGTTTCCCTTCAGAAACGGAGTTAAATGCCAGGCTCTGTGTCTTTCTACAAGCAAGACTTCGTTTCAGGTAAACGCAGTCACTTTTCAGCTCAAACGAAGCTTCATTGTTCACGAAGCTCACATGTTTCTCGCTCTTAACTGAAAAGCATTGGATGTTAGAGGACCTGTGGTTTGTATCAGTTTCAGAAACAGAGTTGAACTAGATATGGTCCATGTGTGTAGGAAACACAGTTCTTTTGTTCTGAGCACATTCACGTTTCCCTCTGTATTACAGACTCTAGAAAGCAAGAGCATGCTTCGTGCTCTAAAGCAGAATGTGTTTCATGGATGAGTACTGTGCCATGTATTTCCCTTCAGAAACGGAGTTAAATGCCAGGCGTGTGTCTTCCTACAAGCAAGACTTCGTTTCAGGTAAAACCAGGCACTTTACAGCTCAAACGAAGCTACATTGTTCACAAAGCTCACACGTTTCTCGCTCTTAACTGAAAAGCATTGGATGTTAGAGGACCTGTGGTTTGTATCAGTTTCAGAAACAGAGTTGAACCAGATATGGTCTGTATGTGTAGGAAACACAGTTCTTTTGTTCTGAGCACACTCACGTTTCCCTCTGTATTAGAGACTCTAGAAAGCAAGAGCGTGCTTCTTGCTCTTAAGCAGAGTGTGTTTCATGGATGAGAACTGTGCCGTGTGTTTCCCTTCAGAAACGGAGTTAAATGCCAGGCGTGTGTCTTCCTACAAGCAAGACTTCGTTTCATGTAAATGCAGTCACATTTCAGCTCAAACGAAGCTAAATTGGACACGAAACTCACACGTTTCTCGCTCTTAACTGAAAAGCATTGGATGTTAGAGGACCTGTGGTTTGTATCAGTTTCAGAAACAGAGTTGAACCAGATATGGTCTGTATGTGTAGGAAACACAGTTCTTTTGTTCTGAGCACACTCACGTTTCCCTCTGTATTAGAGACTCTAGAAAGCAAGAGCGTGCTTCTTGCTCTTAAGCAGAGTGTGTTTCATGGATGAGAACTGTGCCGTGTGTTTCCCTTCAGAAACGTAGTTAAATGTCAGGCATGTGTCTTCCTACAAGCAAGACTTCGTTTCATGTAAATGCAGTCACATTTCAGCTCAAACGAAGCTACATTGGTCACGAACCTCACACGTTTCTCGCTCTTAACTGAAAAGCATTGGATGTTAGACGACCTGTGGTTTGTATCAGTTTCAGAAACAGAGTTGAACTAGATATGGTCCGTGTGTGTAGGAAACACAGTTCTTTTTTTCTGAGCACACTCATGTTTCCCATTGTATTAGTACTCTAGAAAGCAAGAGCGTGCTTCTTTCTCTGAAGCAGAGTGTGATCAATGGATGAGAACTCTGCTGTGTGTTCCACTTCAGAAATGGAGGTAAATCCCAGGCTCTGAGTCTTCCTACAAGCAAGACTTTGTATCAGTTAAGGGCAGTTACTTTACAGGTCAAACGAACTACATCATACACAAAGCTCACACGTTTCTCGGTCATAATTGAAAAGCATTGCATGTTACAGGACCTGTGCTTTGTGTCAGTTTCAGAAGAGTTGAACTAGATATGGTCCGTATGTGTAGGAAACACAGTTTTTTTGTTCTGAGCACCATCACGTTTCCTGCTGTATTAGAGACTCTAGAAAAGAAGAGCGTGCTTCTTGCTCTATTGCAGAGTGTGATTCATGGATCAAAACTGTGCTGTGTGTTTCCTTTCAGAAATCGAGTTAAATCCCAGGCTCTGGGTTTTCCTACAAGCAAGCCTTCATTTCAGGTAAGGGCAGTCACTTTTCAGCTAAAATGAACTATATCACTTTTCAGCTCAAATGAACTATATCGTTCATGAAGCTAACACATTTCTCATCTTAACTAACAAGCATTGGATGTTAGAGGACCAGTGTTTTGTATCAGTTTCAGAAGCAGAGTTAGACTAGATATGGTCCGTATGTGTTGGAAAAACCATTCTTTTGTTCTAAGCACACTCATGTTTCCTGCTGTCTTAGAGAATCTAGAAAGCAAGAGCGTGCTTCTTGCTCTAAAGCAGAGTGTGATCAATGGATGAAAACTCTGCAGTGTGTTTCCCTTCAGAAATGGAGTTAAATGCCAGGCTCTGTGCCTTCCTACAAGCAAGACTTCGTTTCAGGTAAACGCATCACTTTTCACCTCAAACGAAGCTACATTGTTCACAAAGCACACACGTTTCTCGCTCTTAACTGAAAAGCATTGGTTGTTAGAGGACCTGTGGTTTGTATCATTTTCAGAAACAGAGTTGAACTAGAAATAGTCCGTGTGTGTAGGAAACACAGTTCTTTTGTTCTGAGCACACTCACGTTTCCCTCTGTATTAGATATTCTAGAATGCAAGAGCGTGCTTTTTGCTCTAAAGCAGAATGTGTTTCATGGATGAGAACTGTGCCGTGTGTTTCCCTTCAGAAACGGAGTTAAATGGCAGGCTCTGTGTCTTTCTAAAAGCAAGACATCGTTTCAGGTAAACACAGTCACTTTTCGGATCAAACGAAGCTAGATTGTTCACAAAGCTCACACGTTTCTCGCTTTTAACTGAAAAGCATTGGATGTTAGAGGACCTGTGGATTCTATCAGTTTCAGAAACAGAGTTGAACTAGATATGGTCCGTGTGTGTAGGAAACACAGTTCTTTTGTTCTGAGCACAATCACGTTTCCCTCTGTATTAGAGATTCTAGAAAGCAAGAGCGTGCTTCTTGCTCTAAAGCAGAGTGTGTTTCATGGATGATAACTGTGCTGTGTGTTTCCCTTCAGAAATGGAGTTAAATGCCAGGCTCTGTGTCTTTCTTCAAGCAAGACTTCGTTTCAGGTAAACGCAGTCACTTTTCAGCTCAAACGAAGCTTCATTGTTCACGAAGCTCACATGTTTCTCGCTCTTAACTGAAAAGCATTGGATGTTAGAGGACCTGTGGTTTGTATCAGTTTCAGAAACAGAGTTGAACTAGATATGGTCCCTGTGTGTAGGAAACACAGTTCTTTTTTTCTGAGCACACTCACGTTTCCCATTGTATTAGTGACTCTAGAAAGCAAGAGCGTGCTTCTTGCTCTGAAGCAGAGTGTGATCAATGGATGAGAACTCTGCTGTGTGTTCCACTTCAGAAATGGAGTTAAATCCCAGGCTCTGAGTCTTCCTACAAGCAAGACTTTGTATCAGTTAAGGGCAGTTACTTTACAGGTCAAACGAACTACATCATACACAAAGCTCACACGTTTCTCGGTCATAATTGAAAAGCATTGCATGTTACAGGACCTGTGCTTTGTGTCAGTTTCAGAAGAGTTGAACTAGATATTGTCCGTATGTGTAGGAAACACAGTTTTTTTGTTCTGAGCACCATCACGTTTCCTGCTGTATTAGAGACTCTAGAAAAGAAGAGCGTGCTTCTTGCTCTATTGCAGAGTGTGATTCATGGATCAAAACTGTGCTGTGTGTTTCCTTTCAGAAATCGAGTTAAATCCCAGGCTCTGGGTTTTCCTACAAGCAAGCCTTCATTTCAGGTAAGGGCAGTCACTTTTCAGCTCAAATGAACTATATCGTTCATGAAGCTAACACATTTCTCATCTTAACTAACAAGCATTGGATGTTAGAGGACCAGTGCTTTGTATCAGTTTCAGAAGCAGAGTTGGACTAGATATGGTCCGTATGTGTTGGAAAAACCATTCTTTTGTTCTAAGCACACTCATGTTTCCTGCTGTCTTAGAGAATCTAGAAATCAAGAGCGTGCTTCTTGCTCTAAAGCAGAGTGTGATCAATGGATGAGAACTCTGCAGTGTGTTTCCCTTCAGAAACGGAGTTAAATGCCAGTCATGTGTCTTCCTACAAGCAAGACTTCCTTTCAGGTAAACGCAGTCACTTTTCAGCTCAAACGAAGCTACTTTGTTCATGAAGCTCACACGTTTCTCGCTCTTAACTGAAAAGCATTGGATGTTAGAGGACCTGTGGTTTGTATCAGTTTCAGAAACAGAGTTGAACTAGATATAGTCCGTGTGTAGGAAACACAGTTCTTTTGTTCTGAGCACACTCACGTTTCCCTCTGTATTAGAGATCCTAGAAAGCAAGAGCGTGCTTCTTGCTCTAAAGCAGAGTGTGTTTCATGGATGAGAACTGTGCAGTGTGTTTCCTTCAGAAACGGAGTTAAATGCCAGGCTCTGTGTCTTTCTTCAAGCAAGAATTCGTTTCAGGTAAACGCAGTCACTTTTCAGCTGAAACGAAGCTACATTGTTCACGAAGCTCACACGTATCTCGCTGATAACTGAAAAGCATTGGATGTTAGAGGACCTGTGGTTTGTATCAGTTTCAGAAACAGAGTTGAACTAGATATGGTCCGTGTGTGTAGGAAACACAGTTCTTTTTTTCTGAGCACACTCACATTTCCCATTGTATTAGAGAATCTAGAAAGCAAGAGCATGCTTCTAGCTCTGAAGCAGAGTGTGATCAATGGATGAGAACTCTGCTGTGTGTTCCACTTCAGAAATGGAGTTAAATCCCAGACTCTGAGTCTTCCTACAAGCAATACTTTGTATCAGTTAAGGGCAGTTACTTTACAGGTCAAACGAACTACATCATACACAAAGCTCACACGTTTCTCGGTCATAATTGAAAAGCATTGCATGTTACAGGATCTGTGCTTTGTGTCAGTTTCAGAAGAGTTGAACTAGATATGGTCCGTATGTGTAGGAAACACAGTTTTATGTTCTGAGCACCATCACGTTTCCTGCTGTATTAGAGACTCTAGAAAAGAAGAGCGTGCTTCTTGCTCTATTGCAGAGTGTGATTCATGGATCAAAACTGTGCTGTGTGTTTCTTTTCAAAAATCGAGTTAAATCCCAGGCTCTGGGTTTTCCTACAAGCAAGCCTTCATTTCAGGTAAGGGCAGTCACTTTTCAGCTCAAATGAACTATATCGTTCACGAAGCTAACACATTTCTCATCTTAACTAAAAAGCATTGGATGTTAGAGGACCAGTGCTTTGTATCAGTGTCAGAAGCAGAGTTAGACTAGATATGGTCCGTATGTGTTGGAAAAACCATTCTTTTGTTCTAAGCACACTCATGTTTCTTGCTGTCTTTGAGAATCTAGAAAGCAAGAGCGTGCTTCTTGCTCTAAAGCAGAGTGTGATCAATGGATGAAAACTCTGCAGTGTGTTTCCCTTCAGAATCGGAGTTAAATTCCAGGCTCTGTGCCTTCCTACAAGCAAGACTTCGTTTCAGGTAAACGCATCACTTTTCACCTCAAACGAAGCTACATTGTTCACAAAGCACACACGTTTCTCGCTCTTAACTGAAAAGCATTGGTTGTTAGAGGACCTGTGGTTTGTATCATTTTCAGAAACAGAGTTGAACTAGAAATAGTCCGTGTGTGTAGGAAACACAGTTCTTTTGTTCTGAGCACACTCACGTTTCCCTCTGTATTAGATATTCTAGAATGCAAGAGCGTGCTTTTTGCTCTAAAGCAGAATGTGTTTCATGGATGAGAACTGTGCCGTGTGTTTCCCTTCAGAAACGGAGTTAAATGGCAGGCTCTGTGTCTTTCTAAAAGCAAGACATCGTTTCAGGTAAACACAGTCACATTTCGGATCAAACGAAGCTAGATTGTTCACAAAGCTCACACGTTTCTCGCTTTTAACTGAAAAGCATTGGATGTTAGAGGACCTGTGGATTCTATCAGTTTCAGAAACAGAGTTGAACTAGATATGGTCCGTGTGTGTAGGAAACACAGTTCTTTTGTTCTGAGCACAATCACGTTTCCCTCTGTATTAGAGATTCTAGAAAGCAAGAGCGTGCTTCTTGCTCTAAAGCAGAGTGTGTTTCATGGATGATAACTGTGCTGTGTGTTTCCCTTCAGAAATGGAGTTAAATGCCAGGCTCTGTGTCTTTCTTCAAGCAAGACTTCGTTTCAGGTAAACGCAGTCACTTTTCAGCTCAAACGAAGCTTCATTGTTCACGAAGCTCACATGTTTCTCGCTCTTAACTGAAAAGCATTGGATGTTAGAGGACCTGTGGTTTGTATCAGTTTCAGAAACAGAGTTGAACTAGATATGGTCCCTGTGTGTAGGAAACACAGTTCTTTTTTTCTGAGCACACTCACGTTTCCCATTGTATTAGTGACTCTAGAAAGCAAGAGCGTGCTTCTTGCTCTGAAGCAGAGTGTGATCAATGGATGAGAACTCTGCTGTGTGTTCCACTTCAGAAATGGAGTTAAATCCCAGGCTCTGAGTCTTCCTACAAGCAAGAATTTGTATCAGTTAAGGGCAGTTACTTTACAGGTCAAACGAACTACATCATACACAAAGCTCACACGTTTCTCGGTCATAATTGAAAAGCATTGCATGTTACAGGACCTGTGCTTTGTGTCAGTTTCAGAAGAGTTGAACTAGATATTGTCCGTATGTGTAGGAAACACAGTTTTTTTGTTCTGAGCACCATCACGTTTCCTGCTGTATTAGAGACTCTAGAAAAGAAGAGCGTGCTTCTTGCTCTATTGCAGAGTGTGATTCATGGATCAAAACTGTGCTGTGTGTTTCCTTTCAGAAATCGAGTTAAATCCCAGGCTCTGGGTTTTCCTACAAGCAAGCCTTCATTTCAGGTAAGGGCAGTCACTTTTCAGCTCAAATGAACTATATCGTTCATGAAGCTAACACATTTCTCATCTTAACTAACAAGCATTGGATGTTAGAGGACCAGTGCTTTGTATCAGTTTCAGAAGCAGAGTTGGACTAGATATGGTCCGTATGTGTTGGAAAAACCATTCTTTTGTTCTAAGCACACTCATGTTTCCTGCTGTCTTAGAGAATCTAGAAATCAAGAGCGTGCTTCTTGCTCTAAAGCAGAGTGTGATCAATGGATGAGAACTCTGCAGTGTGTTTCCCTTCAGAAACGGAGTTAAATGCCAGTCATGTGTCTTCCTACAAGCAAGACTTCCTTTCAGGTAAACGCAGTCACTTTTCAGCTCAAACGAAGCTACTTTGTTCATGAAGCTCACACGTTTCTCGCTCTTAACTGAAAAGCATTGGATGTTAGAGGACCTGTGGTTTGTATCAGTTTCAGAAACAGAGTTGAACTAGATATAGTCCGTGTGTAGGAAACACAGTTCTTTTGTTCTGAGCACACTCACGTTTCCCTCTGTATTAGAGATCCTAGAAAGCAAGAGCGTGCTTCTTGCTCTAAAGCAGAGTGTGTTTCATGGATGAGAACTGTGCAGTGTGTTTCCTTCAGAAACGGAGTTAAATGCCAGGCTCTGTGTCTTTCTTCAAGCAAGAATTCGTTTCAGGTAAACGCAGTCACTTTTCAGCTGAAACGAAGCTACATTGTTCACGAAGCTCACACGTATCTCGCTGATAACTGAAAAGCATTGGATGTTAGAGGACCTGTGGTTTGTATCAGTTTCAGAAACAGAGTTGAACTAGATATGGTCCGTGTGTGTAGGAAACACAGTTCTTTTTTTCTGAGCACACTCACATTTCCCATTGTATTAGAGAATCTAGAAAGCAAGAGCATGCTTCTAGCTCTGAAGCAGAGTGTGATCAATGGATGAGAACTCTGCTGTGTGTTCCACTTCAGAAATGGAGTTAAATCCCAGACTCTGAGTCTTCCTACAAGCAATACTTTGTATCAGTTAAGGGCAGTTACTTTACAGGTCAAACGAACTACATCATACACAAAGCTCACACGTTTCTCGGTCATAATTGAAAAGCATTGCATGTTACAGGATCTGTGCTTTGTGTCAGTTTCAGAAGAGTTGAACTAGATATGGTCCGTATGTGTAGGAAACACAGTTTTATGTTCTGAGCACCATCACGTTTCCTGCTGTATTAGAGACTCTAGAAAAGAAGAGCGTGCTTCTTGCTCTATTGCAGAGTGTGATTCATGGATCAAAACTGTGCTGTGTGTTTCTTTTCAAAAATCGAGTTAAATCCCAGGCTCTGGGTTTTCCTACAAGCAAGCCTTCATTTCAGGTAAGGGCAGTCACTTTTCAGCTCAAATGAACTATATCGTTCACGAAGCTAACACATTTCTCATCTTAACTAAAAAGCATTGGATGTTAGAGGACCAGTGCTTTGTATCAGTGTCAGAAGCAGAGTTAGACTAGATATGGTCCGTATGTGTTGGAAAAACCATTCTTTTGTTCTAAGCACACTCATGTTTCTTGCTGTCTTTGAGAATCTAGAAAGCAAGAGCGTGCTTCTTGCTCTAAAGCAGAGTGTGATCAATGGATGAAAACTCTGCAGTGTGTTTCCCTTCAGAATCGGAGTTAAATTCCAGGCTCTGTGCCTTCCTACAAGCAAGACTTCGTTTCAGGTAAACGCATCACTTTTCACCTCAAACGAAGCTACATTGTTCACAAAGCACACACGTTTCACGCTCTTAACTGAAAAGCATTGGTTGTTAGAGGACCTGTGGTTTGTAACAGTTTCAGAAACACAGTTGAACTAGAAATGGTCCGTGTGTGTAGGAAACACAGTTCTTTTGTTCTGAGCACACTCACGTTTCCCTCTGTATTAGAGACTCTAGAAAGCAAGAGCGTGCTTCTTGCTCTTAAGCAGAGTGTGTTTCATGGATGAGAACTGTGCCGTGTGTTTCCCTTCAGAAACGGAGTTAAATGCCAGGCGTGTGTCTTCCTACAAGCAAGACTTCGTTTCATGTAAATGCAGTCACATTTCAGCTCAAACGAAGCTACATTGGTCACGAAACTCACACGTTTCTCGCTCTTAACTGAAAAGCATTGGATGTTAGAGGACCTGTGGTTTGTATCAGTTTCAGAAACAGAGTTGAACCAGATATGGTCTGTATGTGTAGGAAACACAGTTCTTTTGTTCTGAGCACACTCACGTTTCCCTCTGTATTAGAGACTCTAGAAAGCAAGAGCGTGCTTCTTGCTCTTAAGCAGAGTGTGTTTCATGGATCAGAACTGTGCCGTGTGTTTCCCTTCAGAAACGTAGTTAAATGTCAGGCGTGTGTCTTCCTACAAGCAAGACTTCGTTTCATGTAAATGCAGTCACATTTCAGCTCAAACGAAGCTACATTGGTCACGAACCTCACACGTTTCTCGCTCTTAACTGAAAAGCATTGGATGTTAGACGACCTGTGGTTTGTATCAGTTTCAGAAACAGAGTTGAACTAGATATGGTCCGTGTGTGTAGGAAACACAGTTCTTTTTTTCTGAGCACACTCACGTTTCCCATTGTATTAGTGACTCTAGAAAGCAAGAGCGTGCTTCTTTCTCTGAAGCAGAGTGTGATCAATGGATGAGAACTCTGCTGTGTGTTCCACTTCAGAAATGGAGTTAAATCCCAGGCTCTGAGTCTTCCTACAAGCAAGACTTTGTATCAGTTAAGGGCAGTTACTTTACAGGTCAAACGAACTACATCATACACAAAGCTCACACGTTTCTCGGTCATAATTGAAAAGCATTGCATGTTACAGGACCTGTGCTTTGTGTCAGTTTCAGAAGAGTTGAACTAGATATGGTCCGTATGTGTAGGAAACACAGTTTTTTTGTTCTGAGCACCATCACGTTTCCTGCTGTATTAGAGACTCTAGAAAAGAAGAGCGTGCTTCTTGCTCTATTGCAGAGTGTGATTCATGGATCAAAACTGTGCTGTGTGTTTCCTTTCAGAAATCGAGTTAAATCCCAGGCTCTGGGTTTTCCTACAAGCAAGCCTTCATTTCAGGTAAGGGCAGTCACTTTTCAGCTAAAATGAACTATATCGTTCATGAAGCTAACACATTTCTCATCTTAACTAACAAGCATTGGATGTTAGAGGACCAGTGTTTTGTATCAGTTTCAGAAGCAGAGTTAGACTAGATATGGTCCGTATGTGTTGGAAAAACCATTCTTTTGTTCTAAGCACACTCATGTTTCCTGCTGTCTTAGAGAATCTAGAAAGCAAGAGCGTGCTTCTTGCTCTAAAGCAGAGTGTGATCAATGGATGAAAACTCTGCAGTGTGTTTCCCTTCAGAAATGGAGTTAAATGCCAGGCTCTGTGCCTTCCTACAAGCAAGACTTCGTTTCAGGTAAACGCATCACTTTTCACCTCAAACGAAGCTACATTGTTCACAAAGCACACACGTTTCTCGCTCTTAACTGAAAAGCATTGGTTGTTAGAGGACCTGTGGTTTGTATCATTTTCAGAAACAGAGTTGAACTAGATATGGTCCGTGTGTGTAGGAAACACAGTTCTTTTGTTCTGAGCACAATCACGTTTCCCTCTGTATTAGAGATTCTAGAAAGCAAGAGCGTGCTTCTTGCTCTAAAGCAGAGTGTGTTTCATGGATGATAACTGTGCTGTGTGTTTCCCTTCAGAAATGGAGTTAAATGCCAGGCTCTGTGTCTTTCTTCAAGCAAGACTTCGTTTCAGGTAAACGCAGTCACTTTTCAGCTCAAACGAAGCTTCATTGTTCACGAAGCTCACATGTTTCTCGCTCTTAACTGAAAAGCATTGGATGTTAGAGGACCTGTGGTTTGTATCAGTTTCAGAAACAGAGTTGAACTCGATATGGTCCGTGTGTGTAGGAAACACAGTTCTTTTTTTCTGAGCACACTCACGTTTCCCATTGTATTAGTGACTCTAGAAAGCAAGAGCGTGCTTCTTGCTCTGAAGCAGAGTGTGATCAATGGATGAGAACTCTGCTGTGTGTTCCACTTCAGAAATGGAGTTAAATCCCAGGCTCTGAGTCTTCCTACAAGCAAGACTTTGTATCAGTTAAGGGCAGTTACTTTACAGGTCAAACGAACTACATCATACACAAAGCTCACACGTTTCTCGGTCATAATTGAAAAGCATTGCATGTTACAGGACCTGTGCTTTGTGTCAGTTTCAGAAGAGTTGAACTAGATATTGTCCGTATGTGTAGGAAACACAGTTTTTTTGTTCTGAGCACCATCACGTTTCCTGCTGTATTAGAGACTCTAGAAAAGAAGAGCGTGCTTCTTGCTCTATTGCAGAGTGTGATTCATGGATCAAAACTGTGCTGTGTGTTTCCTTTCAGAAATCGAGTTAATTCCCAGGCTCTGGGTTTTCCTACAAGCAAGCCTTCATTTCAGGTAAGGGCAGTCACTTTTCAGCTCAAATGAACTATATCGTTCATGAAGCTAACACATTTCTCATCTTAACTATCAAGCATTGGATGTTAGAGGACCAGTGCTTTGTATCAGTTTCAGAAGCAGAGTTAGACTAGATATGGGCCGTATGTGTTGGAAAAACCATTCTTTTGTTCTAAGCACACTCATGTTTCCTGCTGTCTTAGAGAATCTAGAAATCAAGAGCGTGCTTCTTGCTCTAAAGCAGAGTGTGATCAATGGATGAGAACTCTGCAGTGTGTTTCCCTTCAGAAACGGAGTTAAATGCCAGTCATGTGTCTTCCTACAAGCAAGACTTCCTTTCAGGTAAACGCAGTCACTTTTCAGCTCAAACGAAGCTACTTTGTTCATGAAGCTCACACGTTTCTCGCTCTTAACTGAAAAGCATTGGATGTTAGAGGACCTGTGGTTTGTATCAGTTTCAGAAACAGAGTTGAACTAGATATAGTCCGTGTGTAGGAAACACAGTTCTTTTGTTCTGAGCACACTCACGTTTCCCTCTGTATTAGATATTCTAGAATGCAAGAGCGTGCTTTTTGCTCTAAAGCAGAATGTGTTTCATGGATGAGAACTGTGCCGTGTGTTTCCCTTCAGAAACGGAGTTAAATGGCAGGCTCTGTGTCTTTCTACAAGCAAGACATCGTTTCAGGTAAACACAGTCACTTTTCGGATCAAAGGAAGCTAGATTGTTCACAAAGCTCACACGTTTCTCGCTTTTATCTGAAAAGCATTGGATGTTAGAGGACCTGTGGATTCTATCAGTTTCAGAAACAGAGTTGAACTAGATATGGTCCGTGTGTGTAGGAAACACAGTTCTTTTGTTCTGAGCACAATCACGTTTCCCTCTGTATTAGAGATTCTAGAAAGCAAGAGCGTGCTTCTTGCTCTAAAGCAGAGTGTGTTTCATGGATGATAACTGTGCTGTGTGTTTCCCTTCAGAAATGGAGTTAAATGCCAGGCTCTGTGTCTTTCTTCAAGCAAGACATCGTTTCAGGTAAACACAGTCACTTTTCGGATCAAACGAAGCTAGATTGTTCACAAAGCTCACACGTTTCTCGCTTTTATCTGAAAAGCATTGGATGTTAGAGGACCTGTGGATTCTATCAGTTTCAGAAACAGAGTTGAACTAGATATGGTCCGTGTGTGTAGGAAACACAGTTCTTTTGTTCTGAGCACAATCACGTTTCCCTCTGTATTAGAGATTCTAGAAAGCAAGAGCGTGCTTCTTGCTCTAAAGCAGAGTGTGTTTCATGGATGATAACTGTGCTGTGTGTTTCCCTTCAGAAATGGAGTTAAATGCCAGGCTCTGTGTCTTTCTTCAAGCAAGACTTCGTTTCAGGTAAACGCAGTCACTTTTCAGCTCAAACGAAGCTTCATTGTTCACGAAGCTCACATGTTTCTCGCTCTTAACTGAAAAGCATTGGATGTTAGAGGACCTGTGGTTTGTATCAGTTTCAGAAACAGAGTTGAACTAGATATGGTCCGTGTGTGTAGGAAACACAGTTCTTTTTTTCTGAGCACACTCACGTTTCCCATTGTATTAGTGACTCTAGAAAGCAAGAGCGTGCTTCTTGCTCTGAAGCAGAGTGTGATCAATGGATGAGAACTCTGCTGTGTGTTCCACTTCAGAAATGGAGTTAAATCCCAGGCTCTGAGTCTTCCTACAAGCAAGACTTTGTATCAGTTAAGGGCAGTTACTTTACAGGTCAAACGAACTACATCATACACAAAGCTCACACGTTTCTCGGTCATAATTGA
Source organism: Onychomys leucogaster (assembly GCA_949786385.1). Lineage (NCBI taxonomy): Eukaryota > Metazoa > Chordata > Mammalia > Rodentia > Cricetidae > Onychomys > Onychomys leucogaster. The sequence continues at coordinate 43,603 of CATKUP010000735.1, forward strand.
AAAGCATTGCATGTTACAGGACCTGTGCTTTGTGTCAGTTTCAGAAGAGTTGAACTAGATATTGTCCGTATGTGTAGGAAACACAGTTTTTTTGTTCTGAGCACCATCACGTTTCCTGCTGTATTAGAGACTCTAGAAAAGAAGAGCGTGCTTCTTGCTCTATTGCAGAGTGTGATTCATGGATCAAAACTGTGCTGTGTGTTTCCTTTCAGAAATCGAGTTAAATCCCAGGCTCTGGGTTTTCCTACAAGCAAGCCTTCATTTCAGGTAAGGGCAGTCACTTTTCAGCTCAAATGAACTATATCGTTCATGAAGCTAACACATTTCTCATCTTAACTATCAAGCATTGGATGTTAGAGGACCAGTGCTTTGTATCAGTTTCAGAAGCAGAGTTAGACTAGATATGGGCCGTATGTGTTGGAAAAACCATTCTTTTGTTCTAAGCACACTCATGTTTCCTGCTGTCTTAGAGAATCTAGAAATCAAGAGCGTGCTTCTTGCTCTAAAGCAGAGTGTGATCAATGGATGAGAACTCTGCAGTGTGTTTCCCTTCAGAAACGGAGTTAAATGCCAGTCATGTGTCTTCCTACAAGCAAGACTTCCTTTCAGGTAAACGCAGTCACTTTTCAGCTCAAACGAAGCTACTTTGTTCATGAAGCTCACACGTTTCTCGCTCTTAACTGAAAAGCATTGGAAGTTAGAGGACCTGTGGTTTGTATCAGTTTCAGAAACAGAGTTGAACTAGATATAGTCCGTGTGTAGGAAACACAGTTCTTTTGTTCTGAGCACACTCACGTTTCCCTCTGTATTAGAGATCCTAGAAAGCAAGAGCGTGCTTCTTGCTCTAAAGCAGAGTGTGTTTCATGGATGAGAACTGTGCAGTGTGTTTCCTTCAGAAACGGAGTTAAATGCCAGGCTCTGTGTCTTTCTTCAAGCAAGAATTCGTTTCAGGTAAACGCAGTCACTTTTCAGCTGAAACGAAGCTACATTGTTCACGAAGCTCACACGTATCTCGCTGTTAACTGAAAAGCATTGGATGTTAGAGGACCTGTGGTTTGTATCAGTTTCAGAAACAGAGTTGAACTAGATATGGTCCATGTGTGTAGGAAACACAGTTCTTTTTTTCTGAGCACACTCACATTTCCCATTGTATTAGAGAATCTAGAAAGCAAGAGCATGCTTCTAGCTCTGAAGCAGAGTGTGATCAATGGATGAGAACTCTGCTGTGTGTTCCACTTCAGAAATGGAGTTAAATCCCAGACTCTGAGTCTTCCTACAAGCAAGACTTTGTATCAGTTAAGGGCAGTTACTTTACAGGTCAAACGAACTACATCATACACAAAGCTCACACGTTTCTCGGTCATAATTGAAAAGCATTGCATGTTACAGGACCTGTGCTTTGTGTCAGTTTCAGAAGAGTTGAACCAGATATGGTCCGTGTGTGTAGGAAACACAGTTCATTTGTTCTGAGCACACTCATGTTTCCCACTGTATTAGAGATTCTACAATGCAAGAGCGTGCTTTTTGCTCTAAAGTAGAATGTGTTTCATGGATGAGAACTGTGCCATGTGTTTCCCTTCAGAAACGGAGTTAAATGCTAGGCTCTGTGTCTTTCTACAAGCAAGACTTCGTTTCAGGTAAACGCAGTCACTTTTCAGCTCAAACGAAGCTTCATTGTTCACGAAGCTCACACGTTTCTCGCTCTTAACTGAAAAGCATTGGATGTTAGAGGACCTGTGGTTTGTATCAGTTTCAGAAACAGAGTTGAACTAGATATGGTCCATGTGTGTAGGAAACACAGTTCTTTTGTTCTGAGCACATTCACGTTTCCCTCTGTATTACAGACTCTAGAAAGCAAGAGCATGCTTCGTGCTCTAAAGCAGAATGTGTTTCATGGATGAGTACTGTGCCATGTATTTCCCTTCAGAAACGGAGTTAAATGCCAGGCGTGTGTCTTCCTACAAGCAAGACTTCGTTTCAGGTAAAAGCAGGCACTTTTCAGCTCAAACGAAGCTACATTGGTCACGAAACTCACACGTTTCTCGCTCTTAACTGAAAAGCATTGGATGTTAGAGGACCTGTGGTTTGTATCAGTTTCAGAAACAGAGTTGAACCAGATATGGTCTGTATGTGTAGGAAACACAGTTCTTTTGTTCTGAGCACACTCACGTTTCCCTCTGTATTAGAGACTCTAGAAAGCAAGAGCGTGCTTCTTGCTCTTAAGCAGAGTGTGTTTCATGGATGAGAACTGTGCCGTGTGTTTCCCTTCAGAAACGTAGTTAAATGTCAGGCGTGTGTCTTCCTACAAGCAAGACTTCGTTTCATGTAAATGCAGTCACATTTCAGCTCAAACGAAGCTACATTGGTCACGAACCTCACACGTTTCTCGCTCTTAACTGAAAAGCATTGGATGTTAGACGACCTGTGGTTTGTATCAGTTTCAGAAACAGAGTTGAACTAGATATGGTCCGTGTGTGTAGGAAACACAGTTCTTTTTTTCTGAGCACACTCACGTTTCCCATTGTATTGGTGACTCTAGAAAGCAAGAGCGTGCTTCTTTCTCTGAAGCAGAGTGTGATCAATGGATGAGAACTCTGCTGTGTGTTCCACTTCAGAAATGGAGTTAAATCCCAGGCTCTGAGTCTTCCTACAAGCAAGACTTTGTATCAGTTAAGGGCAGTTACTTTACAGGTCAAACGAACTACATCATACACAAAGCTCACACGTTTCTCGGTCATAATTGAAAAGCATTGCATGTTACAGGACCTGTGCTTTGTGTCAGTTTCAGAAGAGTTGAACTAGATATGGTCCGTATGTGTAGGAAACACAGTTTTTTTGTTCTGAGCACCATCACGTTTCCTGCTGTATTAGAGACTCTAGAAAAGAAGAGCGTGCTTCTTGCTCTATTGCAGAGTGTGATTCATGGATCAAAACTGTGCTGTGTGTTTCCTTTCAGAAATCGAGTTAAATCCCAGGCTCTGGGTTTTCCTACAAGCAAGCCTTCATTTCAGGTAAGGGCAGTCACTTTTCAGCTCAAATGAACTATATCGTTCATGAAGCTAACACATTTCTCATCTTAACTAACAAGCATTGGATGTTAGAGGACCAGTGCTTTGTATCAGTTTCAGAAGCAGAGTTAGACTAGATATGGTCCGTATTTGTTGGAAAAACCATTCTTTTGTTCTAAGCACACTCATGTTTCTTGCTGTCTTAGAGAATCTAGAAAGCAAGAGCGTGCTTCTTGCTCTAAAGTAGAGTGTGATCAATGGATGAAAACTCTGCAGTGTGTTTCCCTTCAGAAACGGAGTTAAATGCCAGGCTCTGTGCCTTCCTACAAGCAAGACTTCGTTTCAGGTAAACGCATCACTTTTCACCTCAAACGAAGCTACATTGTTCACAAAGCACACACGTTTCACGCTCTTAACTAAAAAGCATTGGTTGTTAGAGGACCTGTGGTTTGTAACAGTTTCAGAAACACAGTTGAACTAGAAATGGTCCGTGTGTGTAGGAAACACAGTTCTTTTGTTCTGAGCACACTCACGTTTCCCTCTGTATTAGAGATTCTACAATGCAAGAGCGTGCTTTTTGCTCTAAAGCAGAATGTGTTTCATGGATGAGAACTGTGCCATGTGTTTCCCTTCAGAAACGGAGTTAAATGCCAGGCTCTGTGTCTTTCTACAAGCAAGACTTCGTTTCAGGTAAACGCAGTCACTTTTCAGCTCAAACGAAGCTACTTTGTTCATGAAGCTCACACGTTTCTCGCTCTTAACTGAAAAGCATTGGATGTTAGAGGACCTGTGGTTTGTATCAGTTTCAGAAACAGAGTTGAACTAGATATAGTCCGTGTGTAGGAAACACAGTTCTTTTGTTCTGAGCACACTCACGTTTCCCTCTGTATTAGAGATCCTAGAAAGCAAGAGCGTGCTTCTTGCTCTAAAGCAGAGTGTGTTTCATGGATGAGAACTGTGCAGTGTGTTTCCTTCAGAAACGGAGTTAAATGCCAGGCTCTGTGTCTTTCTTCAAGCAAGAATTCGTTTCAGGTAAACGCAGTCACTTTTCAGCTGAAACGAAGCTACATTGTTCACGAAGCTCACAGGTTTCTCGCTGTTAACTGAAAAGCATTGGATGTTAGAGGACCTGTGGTTTGTATCAGTTTCAGAAACAGAGTTGAACTAGATATGGTCCGTGTGTGTAGGAAACACAGTTCTTTTTTTCTGAGCACACTCACATTGCCCATTGTATTAGAGAATCTAGAAAGCAAGAGCATGCTTCTAGCTCTGAAGCAGAGTGTGATCAATGGATGAGAACTCTGCTGTGTGTTCCACTTCAGAAATGGAGTTAAATCCCAGACTCTGAGTCTTCCTACAAGCAAGACTTTGTATCAGTTAAGGGCAGTTACTTTACAGGTCAAACGAACTACATCATACACAAAGCTCACACGTTTCTCGGTCATAATTGAAAAGCATTGCATGTTACAGGACCTGTGCTTTGTGTCAGTTTCAGAAGAGTTGAACTAGATATGGTCCGTATGTGTAGGAAACACAGTTTTTTTGTTCTGAGCACCATCACGTTTCCTGCTGTATTAGAGACTCTAGAAAAGAAGAGCGAGCTTCTTGCTCTATTGCAGAGTGTGATTCATGGATCAAAACTGTGCTGTGTTTTTCTTTTCAAAAATCGAGTTAAATCCCAGGCTCTGGGTTTTCCTACAAGCAAGCCTTCATTTCAGGTAAGGGCAGTCACTTTTCAGCTCAAATGAACTATATCGTTCACGAAGCTAACACATTTCTCATCTTAACTAAAAAGCATTGGATGTTAGAGGACCAGTGCTTTGTATCAGTGTCAGAAGCAGAGTTAGACTAGATATGGTCCGTATGTGTTGGAAAAACCATTCTTTTGTTCTAAGCACACTCATGTTTCTTGCTGTCTTAGAGAATCTAGAAAGCAAGAGCGTGCTTCTTGCTCTAAAGCAGAGTGTGATCAATGGATGAAAACTCTGCAGTGTGTTTCCCTTCAGAAACGGAGTTAAATGCCAGGCTCTGTGCCTTCCTACAAGCAAGACTTCGTTTCAGGTAAACGCATCACTTTTCACCTCAAACGAAGCTACATTGTTCACAAAGCACACACGTTTCACGCTCTTAACTGAAAAGCATTGGTTGTTAGAGGACCTGTGGTTTGTAACAGTTTCAGAAACACAGTTGAACTAGAAATGGTCCGTGTGTGTAGGAAACACAGTTCTTTTGTTCTGAGCACACTCACGTTTCCCTCTGTATTAGAGATTCTACAATGCAAGAGCGTGCTTTTTGCTCTAAAGCAGAATGTGTTTCATGGATGAGAACTGTGCCATGTGTTTCCCTTCAGAAACGGAGTTAAATGCCAGGATCTGTGTCTTTCTACAAGCAAGACTTCGTTTCAGGTAAACGCAGTCACTTTTCAGCTCAAACGAAGCTTCATTGTTCACGAAGCTCACACGTTTCTCGCTCTTAACTGAAAAGCATTGGATGTTAGAGGACCTGTGGTTTGTATCAGTTTCAGAAACAGAGTTGAACTAGATATGGTCCATGTGTGTAGGAAACACAGTTCTTTTGTTCTGAGCACATTCACGTTTCCCTCTGTATTAGAGATCCTAGAAAGCAAGAGCGTGCTTCTTGCTCTAAAGCAGAGTGTGTTTCATGGATGAGAACTGTGCAGTGTGTTTCCTTCAGAAACGGAGTTAAATGCCAGGCTCTGTGTCTTTCTTCAAGCAAGAATTCGTTTCAGGTAAACGCAGTCACTTTTCAGCTGAAACGAAGCTACATTGTTCACGAAGCTCACACGTTTCTCGCTGTTAACTGAAAAGCATTGGATGTTAGAGGACCTGTGGTTTGTATCAGTTTCAGAAACAGAGTTGAACTAGATATGGTCCGTGTGTGTAGGAAACACAGTTCTTTTTTTCTGAGCACTCTCACATTTCCCATTGTATTAGAGAATCTAGAAAGCAAGAGCATGCTTCTAGCTCTGAAGCAGAGTGTGATCAATGGATGAGAACTCTGCTGTGTGTTCCACTTCAGAAATGGAGTTAAATCCCAGACTCTGAGTCTTCCTACAAGCAAGACTTTGTATCAGTTAAGGGCAGTTACTTTACAGGTCAAACGAACTACATCATACACAAAGCTCACACGTTTCTCGGTCATAATTGAAAAGCATTGCATGTTACAGGACCTGTGCTTTGTGTCAGTTTCAGAAGAGTTGAACTAGATATGGTCCGTATGTGTAGGAAACACAGTTTTATGTTCTGAGCACCATCACGTTTCCTGCTGTATTAGAGACTCTAGAAAAGAAGAGCGAGCTTCTTGCTCTATTGCAGAGTGTGATTCATGGATCAAAACTGTGCTGTGTGTTTCTTTTCAAAAATCGAGTTAAATCCCAGGCTCTGGGTTTTCCTACAAGCAAGCCTTCATTTCAGGTAAGGGCAGTCACTTTTCAGCTCAAATGAACTATATCGTTCACGAAGCTAACACATTTCTCATCTTAACTAAAAAGCATTGGATGTTAGAGGACCAGTGCTTTGTATCAGTGTCAGAAGCAGAGTTAGACTAGATATGGTCCGTATGTGTTGGAAAAACCATTCTTTTGTTCTAAGCACACTCATGTTTCTTGCTGTCTTAGAGAATCTAGAAAGCAAGAGCGTGCTTCTTGCTCTAAAGCAGAGTGTGATCAATGGATGAAAACTCTGCAGTGTGTTTCCCTTCAGAAACGGAGTTAAATGCCAGGCTCTGTGCCTTCCTACAAGCAAGACTTCGTTTCAGGTAAACGCATCACTTTTCACCTCAAACGAAGCTACATTGTTCACAAAGCACACACGTTTCACGCTCTTAACTGAAAAGCATTGAATGTTAGAGGACCTGTGGTTTGTATCAGTTTCAGAAACAGAGTTGAACTAGATATGGTCCGTGTGTGTAGGAAACACAGTTCTTTTTTTCTGAGCACACTCACATTGCCCATTGTATTAGAGAATCTAGAAAGCAAGAGCATGCTTCTAGCTCTGAAGCAGAGTGTGATCAATGGATGAGAACTCTGCTGTGTGTTCCACTTCAGAAATGGAGTTAAATCCCAGACTCTGAGTCTTCCTACAAGCAAGACTTTGTATCAGTTAAGGGCAGTTACTTTACAGGACAAACGAACTACATCATACACAAAGCTCACACGTTTCTCGGTCATAATTGAAAAGCATTGCATGTTACAGGACCTGTGCTTTGTGTCAGTTTCAGAAGAGTTGAACTAGATATGGTCCGTATGTGTAGGAAACACAGTTTTTTTGTTCTGAGCACCATCACGTTTCCTGCTGTATTAGAGACTCTAGAAAAGAAGAGCGAGCTTCTTGCTCTATTGCAGAGTGTGATTCATGGATCAAAACTGTGCTGTGTGTTTCTTTTCAAAAATCGAGTTAAATCCCAGGCTCTGGGTTTTCCTACAAGCAAGCCTTCATTTCAGGTAAGGGCAGTCACTTTTCAGCTCAAATGAACTATATCGTTCACGAAGCTAACACATTTCTCATCTTAACTAAAAAGCATTGGATGTTAGAGGACCAGTGCTTTGTATCAGTGTCAGAAGCAGAGTTAGACTAGATATGGTCCGTATGTGTTGGAAAAACCATTCTTTTGTTCTAAGCACACTCATGTTTCTTGCTGTCTTAGAGAATCTAGAAAGCAAGAGCGTGCTTCTTGCTCTAAAGCAGAGTGTGATCAATGGATGAAAACTCTGCAGTGTGTTTCCCTTCAGAAACGGAGTTAAATGCCAGGCTCTGTGCCTTCCTACAAGCAAGACTTCGTTTCAGGTAAACGCATCACTTTTCACCTCAAACGAAGCTACATTGTTCACAAAGCACACACGTTTCACGCTCTTAACTGAAAAGCATTGGTTGTTAGAGGACCTGTGGTTTGTAACAGTTTCAGAAACACAGTTGAACTAGAAATGGTCCGTGTGTGTAGGAAACACAGTTCTTTTGTTCTGAGCACACTCACGTTTCCCTCTGTATTAGAGATTCTACAATGCAAGAGCGTGCTTTTTGCTCTAAAGCAGAATGTGTTTCATGGATGAGAACTGTGCCATGTGTTTCCCTTCAGAAACGGAGTTAAATGCCAGGCTCTGTGTCTTTCTACAAGCAAGACTTCGTTTCAGGTAAACGCAGTCACTTTTCAGCTCAAACGAAGCTTCATTGTTCACGAAGCTCACACGTTTCTCGCTCTTAACTGAAAAGCATTGGATGTTAGAGGACCTGTGGTTTGTATCAGTTTCAGAAACAGAGTTGAACTAGATATGGTCCATGTGTGTAGGAAACACAGTTCTTTTGTTCTGAGCACATTCACGTTTCCCTCTGTATTAGAGATCCTAGAAAGCAAGAGCGTGCTTCTTGCTCTAAAGCAGAGTGTGTTTCATGGATGAGAACTGTGCAGTGTGTTTCCTTCAGAAACGGAGTTAAATGCCAGGCTCTGTGTCTTTCTTCAAGCAAGAATTCGTTTCAGGTAAACGCAGTCACTTTTCAGCTGAAACGAAGCTACATTGTTCACGAAGCTCACACGTTTCTCGCTGTTAACTGAAAAGCATTGGATGTTAGAGGACCTGTGGTTTGTATCAGTTTCAGAAACAGAGTTGAACTAGATATGGTCCGTGTGTGTAGGAAACACAGTTCTTTTTTTCTGAGCACTCTCACATTTCCCATTGTATTAGAGAATCTAGAAAGCAAGAGCATGCTTCTAGCTCTGAAGCAGAGTGTGATCAATGGATGAGAACTCTGCTGTGTGTTCCACTTCAGAAATGGAGTTAAATCCCAGACTCTGAGTCTTCCTACAAGCGAGACTTTGTATCAGTTAAGGGCAGTTACTTTACAGGTCAAACGAACTACATCATACACAAAGCTCACACGTTTCTCGGTCATAATTGAAAAGCATTGCATGTTACAGGACCTGTGCTTTGTGTCAGTTTCAGAAGAGTTGAACTAGATATGGTCCGTATGTGTAGGAAACACAGTTTTATGTTCTGAGCACCATCACGTTTCCTGCTGTATTAGAGACTCTAGAAAAGAAGAGCGAGCTTCTTGCTCTATTGCAGAGTGTGATTCATGGATCAAAACTGTGCTGTGTGTTTCTTTTCAAAAATCGAGTTAAATCCCAGGCTCTGGGTTTTCCTACAAGCAAGCCTTCATTTCAGGTAAGGGCAGTCACTTTTCAGCTCAAATGAACTATATCGTTCACGAAGCTAACACATTTCTCATCTTAACTAAAAAGCATTGGATGTTAGAGGACCAGTGCTTTGTATCAGTGTCAGAAGCAGAGTTAGACTAGATATGGTCCGTATGTGTTGGAAAAACCATTCTTTTGTTCTAAGCACACTCATGTTTCTTGCTGTCTTAGAGAATCTAGAAAGCAAGAGCGTGCTTCTTGCTCTAAAGCAGAGTGTGATCAATGGATGAAAACTCTGCAGTGTGTTTCCCTTCAGAAACGGAGTTAAATGCCAGGCTCTGTGCCTTCCTACAAGCAAGACTTCGTTTCAGGTAAACGCATCACTTTTCACCTCAAACGAAGCTACATTGTTCACAAAGCACACACGTTTCACGCTCTTAACTGAAAAGCATTGGTTGTTAGAGGACCTGTGGTTTGTAACAGTTTCAGAAACACAGTTGAACTAGAAATGGTCCGTGTGTGTAGGAAACACAGTTCTTTTGTTCTGAGCACACTCACGTTTCCCTCTGTATTAGAGATTCTACAATGCAAGAGCGTGCTTTTTGCTCTAAAGCAGAATGTGTTTCATGGATGAGAACTGTGCCATGTGTTTCCCTTCAGAAACGGAGTTAAATGCCAGGCTCTGTGTCTTTCTACAAGCAAGACTTCGTTTCAGGTAAACGCAGTCACTTTTCAGCTCAAACGAAGCTTCATTGTTCACGAAGCTCACACGTTTCTCGCTCTTAACTGAAAAGCATTGGATGTTAGAGGACCTGTGGTTTGTATCAGTTTCAGAAACAGAGTTGAACTAGATATGGTCCATGTGTGTAGGAAACACAGTTCTTTTGTTCTGAGCACATTCACGTTTCCCTCTGTATTAGAGATCCTAGAAAGCAAGAGCGTGCTTCTTGCTCTAAAGCAGAGTGTGTTTCATGGATGAGAACTGTGCAGTGTGTTTCCTTCAGAAACGGAGTTAAATGCCAGGCTCTGTGTCTTTCTTCAAGCAAGAATTCGTTTCAGGTAAACGCAGTCACTTTTCAGCTGAAACGAAGCTACATTGTTCACGAAGCTCACACGTTTCTCGCTGTTAACTGAAAAGCATTGGATGTTAGAGGACCTGTGGTTTGTATCAGTTTCAGAAACAGAGTTGAACTAGATATGGTCTGTGTGTGTAGGAAACACAGTTCTTTTTTTCTGAGCACTCTCACATTTCCCATTGTATTAGAGAATCTAGAAAGCAAGAGCATGCTTCTAGCTCTGAAGCAGAGTGTGATCAATGGATGAGAACTCTGCTGTGTGTTCCACTTCAGAAATGGAGTTAAATCCCAGACTCTGAGTCTTCCTACAAGCAAGACTTTGTATCAGTTAAGGGCAGTTACTTTACAGGTCAAACGAACTACATCATACACAAAGCTCACACGTTTCTCGGTCATAATTGAAAAGCATTGCATGTTACAGGACCTGTGCTTTGTGTCAGTTTCAGAAGAGTTGAACTAGATATGGTCCGTATGTGTAGGAAACACAGTTTTATGTTCTGAGCACCATCACGTTTCCTGCTGTATTAGAGACTCTAGAAAAGAAGAGCGTGCTTCTTGCTCTATTGCAGAGTGTGATTCATGGATCAAAACTGTGCTGTGTGTTTCTTTTCAAAAATCGAGTTAAATCCCAGGCTCTGGGTTTTCCTACAAGCAAGCCTTCATTTCAGGTAAGGGCAGTCACTTTTCAGCTCAAATGAACTATATCGTTCACGAAGCTAACACATTTCTCATCTTAACTAAAAAGCATTGGATGTTAGAGGACCAGTGCTTTGTATCAGTGTCAGAAGCAGAGTTAGACTAGATATGGTCCGTATGTGTTGGAAAAACCATTCTTTTGTTCTAAGCACACTCATGTTTCTTGCTGTCTTAGAGAATCTAGAAAGCAAGAGCGTGCTTCTTGCTCTAAAGCAGAGTGTGATCAATGGATGAAAACTCTGCAGTGTGTTTCCCTTCAGAAACGGAGTTAAATGCCAGGCTCTGTGCCTTCCTACAAGCAAGACTTCGTTTCAGGTAAACGCATCACTTTTCACCTCAAACGAAGCTACATTGTTCACAAAGCACACACGTTTCACGCTCTTAACTGAAAAGCATTGGTTGTTAGAGGACCTGTGGTTTGTAACAGTTTCAGAAACACAGTTGAACTAGAAATGGTCCGTGTGTGTAGGAAACACAGTTCTTTTGTTCTGAGCACACTCACGTTTCCCTCTGTATTAGAGATTCTACAATGCAAGAGCGTGCTTTTTGCTCTAAAGCAGAATGTGTTTCATGGATGAGAACTGTGCCATGTGTTTCCCTTCAGAAACGGAGTTAAATGCCAGGCTCTGTGTCTTTCTACAAGCAAGACTTCGTTTCAGGTAAACGCAGTCACTTTTCAGCTCAAACGAAGCTTCATTGTTCACGAAGCTCACACGTTTCTCGCTCTTAATTGAAAAGCATTGGATGTTAGAGGACCTGTGGTTTGTATCAGTTTCAGAAACAGAGTTGAACTATATATGGTCCATGTGTGTAGGAAACACAGTTCTTTTGTTCTGAGCACATTCACGTTTCCCTCTGTATTAGAGATCCTAGAAAGCAAGAGCGTGCTTCTTGCTCTAAAGCAGAGTGTGTTTCATGGATGAGAACTGTGCAGTGTGTTTCCTTCAGAAACGGAGTTAAATGCCAGGCTCTGTGTCTTTCTTCAAGCAAGAATTCGTTTCAGGTAAACGCAGTCACTTTTCAGCTGAAACGAAGCTACATTGTTCACGAAGCTCACACGTTTCTCGCTGTTAACTGAAAAGCATTGGATGTTAGAGGACCTGTGGTTTGTATCAGTTTCAGAAACAGAGTTGAACTAGATATGGTCCGTGTGTGTAGGAAACACAGTTCTTTTTTTCTGAGCACTCTCACATTTCCCATTGTATTAGAGAATCTAGAAAGCAAGAGCATGCTTCTAGCTCTGAAGCAGAGTGTGATCAATGGATGAGAACTCTGCTGTGTGTTCCACTTCAGAAATGGAGTTAAATCCCAGACTCTGAGTCTTCCTACAAGCAAGACTTTGTATCAGTTAAGGGCAGTTACTTTACAGGTCAAACGAACTACATCATACACAAAGCTCACACGTTTCTCGGTCATAATTGAAAAGCATTGCATGTTACAGGACCTGTGCTTTGTGTCAGTTTCAGAAGAGTTGAACTAGATATGGTCCGTATGTGTAGGAAACACAGTTTTATGTTCTGAGCACCATCACGTTTCCTGCTGTATTAGAGACTCTAGAAAAGAAGAGCGTGCTTCTTGCTCTATTGCAGAGTGTGATTCATGGATCAAAACTGTGCTGTGTGTTTCTTTTCAAAAATCGAGTTAAATCCCAGGCTCTGGGTTTTCCTACAAGCAAGCCTTCATTTCAGGTAAGGGCAGTCACTTTTCAGCTCAAATGAACTATATCGTTCACGAAGCTAACACATTTCTCATCTTAACTAAAAAGCATTGGATGTTAGAGGACCAGTGCTTTGTATCAGTGTCAGAAGCAGAGTTAGACTAGATATGGTCCGTATGTGTTGGAAAAACCATTCTTTTGTTCTAAGCACACTCATGTTTCTTGCTGTCTTAGAGAATCTAGAAAGCAAGAGCGTGCTTCTTGCTCTAAAGCAGAGTGTGATCAATGGATGAAAACTCTGCAGTGTGTTTCCCTTCAGAAACGGAGTTAAATGCCAGGCTCTGTGCCTTCCTACAAGCAAGACTTCGTTTCAGGTAAACGCATCACTTTTCACCTCAAACGAAGCTACATTGTTCACAAAGCACACACGTTTCACGCTCTTAACTGAAAAGCATTGGTTGTTAGAGGACCTGTGTTTTGTAACAGTTTCAGAAACACAGTTGAACTAGAAATGGTCCGTGTGTGTAGGAAACACAGTTCTTTTGTTCTGAGCACACTCACGTTTCCCTCTGTATTAGAGATTCTACAATGCAAGAGCGTGCTTTTTGCTCTAAAGCAGAATGTGTTTCATGGATGAGAACTGTGCCATGTGTTTCCCTTCAGAAACGGAGTTAAATGCCAGGCGTGTGTCTTCCTACAAGCAAGACTTCGTTTCAGGTAAAAGCAGGCACTTTTCAGCTCAAACGAAGCTACATTGTTCACAAAGCTCACACGTTTCTCGCTCTTAACTGAAAAGCATTGGATGTTAGAGGACCTGTGGTTTGTATCAGTTTCAGAAACAGAGTTGAACCAGATATGGTCTGTATGTGTAGGAAACACAGTTCTTTTGTTCTGAGCACACTCACGTTTCCCTCTGTATTAGAGACTCTAGAAAGCAAGAACGTGCTTCTTGCTCTTAAGCAGAGTGTGTTTCATGGATGAGAACTGTGCCGTGTGTTTCCCTTCAGAAACGGAGTTAAATGCCAGGCGTGTGTCTTCCTACAAGCAAGACTTCGTTTCATGTAAATGCAGTCACATTTCAGCTCAAACGAAGCTACTTTGTTCACGAAACTCACACGTTTCTCGCTCTTAACTGAAAAGCATTGGATGTTAGAGGACCTGTGGTTTGTATCAGTTTCAGAAACAGAGTTGAACCAGATATGGTCTGTATGTGTAGGAAACACAGTTCTTTTGTTCTGAGCACACTCACGTTTCCCTCTGTATTAGAGACTCTAGAAAGCAAGAGCGTGCTTATTGCTCTTAAGCAGAGTGTGTTTCATGGATGAGAACTGTGCCGTGTGTTTCCCTTCAGAAACGTAGTTAAATGTCAGGCGTGTGTCTTCCTACAAGCAAGACTTCGTTTCATGTAAATGCAGTCACATTTCAGCTCAAACGAAGCTACATTGGTCACGAACCTCACACGTTTCTCGCTCTTAACTGAAAAGCATTGGATGTTAGACGACCTGTGGTTTGTATCAGTTTCAGAAACAGAGTTGAACTAGATATGGTCCGTGTGTGTAGGAAACACAGTTCTTTTTTTCTGAGCACACTCACGTTTCCCATTGTATTAGTGACTCTAGAAAGCAAGAGCGTGCTTCTTTCTCTGAAGCAGAGTGTGATCAATGGATGAGAACTCTGCTGTGTGTTCCACTTCAGAAATGGAGTTAAATCCCAGGCTCTGAGTCTTCCTACAAGCAAGACTTTGTATCAGTTAAGGGCAGTTACTTTACAGGTCAAACGAACTACATCATACACAAAGCTCACACGTTTCTCGGTCATAATTGAAAAGCATTGCATGTTACAGGACCTGTGCTTTGTGTCAGTTTCAGAAGAGTTGAACTAGATATGGTCCGTATGTGTAGGAAACACAGTTTTTTTGTTCTGAGCACCATCACGTTTCCTGCTGTATTAGAGACTCTAGAAAAGAAGAGCGTGCTTCTTGCTCTATTGCAGAGTGTGATTCATGGATCAAAACTGTGCTGTGTGTTTCCTTTCAGAAATCGAGTTAAATCCCAGGCTCTGGGTTTTCCTACAAGCAAGCCTTCATTTCAGGTAAGGGCAGTCACTTTTCAGCTAAAATGAACTATATCACTTTTCAGCTCAAATGAACTATATCGTTCATGAAGCTAACACATTTCTCATCTTAACTAACAAGCATTGGATGTTAGAGGACCAGTGTTTTGTATCAGTTTCAGAAGCAGAGTTAGACTAGATATGGTCCGTATGTGTTGGAAAAACCATTCTTTTGTTCTAAGCACACTCATGTTTCCTGCTGTCTTAGAGATTCTAGAAAGCAAGAGCGTGCTTCTTGCTCTAAAGCAGAGTGTGATCAATGGATGAAAACTCTGCAGTGTGTTTCCCTTCAGAAATGGAGTTAAATGCCAGGCTCTGTGCCTTCCTACAAGCAAGACTTCGTTTCAGGTAAACGCATCACTTTTCACCTCAAACGAAGCTACATTGTTCACAAAGCACACACGTTTCACGCTCTTAACTGAAAAGCATTGGTTGTTAGAGGACCTGTGGTTTGTAACAGTTTCAGAAACACAGTTGAACTAGAAATGGTCCGTGTGTGTAGGAAACACAGTTCTTTTGTTCTGAGCACACTCACGTTACCCTCTGTATTAGAGATTCTACAATGCAAGAGCGTGCTTTTTGCTCTAAAGCAGAATGTGTTTCATGGATGAGAACTGTGCCATGTGTTTCCCTTCAGAAACGGAGTTAAATGCCAGGCTCTGTGTCTTTCTACAAGCAAGACTTCGTTTCAGGTAAACGCAGTCACTTTTCAGCTCAAACGAAGCTTCATTGTTCACGAAGCTCACACGTTTCTCGCTCTTAACTGAAAAGCATTGGATGTTAGAGGACCTGTGGTTTGTATCAGTTTCAGAAACAGAGTTGAACTAGATATGGTCCATGTGTGTAGGAAACACAGTTCTTTTGTTCTGAGCACATTCACGTTTCCCTCTGTATTAGAGATCCTAGAAAGCAAGAGCGTGCTTCTTGCTCTAAAGCAGAGTGTGTTTCATGGATGAGAACTGTGCAGTGTGTTTCCTTCAGAAACGGAGTTAAATGCCAGGCTCTGTGTCTTTCTTCAAGCAAGAATTCGTTTCAGGTAAACGCAGTCACTTTTCAGCTGAAACGAAGCTACATTGTTCACGAAGCTCACACGTTTCTCGCTGTTAACTGAAAAGCATTGGATGTTAGAGGACCTGTGGTTTGTATCAGTTTCAGAAACAGAGTTGAACTAGATATGGTCCGTGTGTGTAGGAAACACAGTTCTTTTTTTCTGAGCACTCTCACATTTCCCATTGTATTAGAGAATCTAGAAAGCAAGAGCATGCTTCTAGCTCTGAAGCAGAGTGTGATCAATGGATGAGAACTCTGCTGTGTGTTCCACTTCAGAAATGGAGTTAAATCCCAGACTCTGAGTCTTCCTACAAGCAAGACTTTGTATCAGTTAAGGGCAGTTACTTTACAGGTCAAACGAACTACATCATACACAAAGCTCACACGTTTCTCGGTCATAATTGAAAAGCATTGCATGTTACAGGACCTGTGCTTTGTGTCAGTTTCAGAAGAGTTGAACTAGATATGGTCCGTATGTGTAGGAAACACAGTTTTATGTTCTGAGCACCATCACGTTTCCTGCTGTATTAGAGACTCTAGAAAAGAAGAGCGTGCTTCTTGCTCTATTGCAGAGTGTGATTCATGGATCAAAACTGTGCTGTGTGTTTCTTTTCAAAAATCGAGTTAAATCCCAGGCTCTGGGTTTTCCTACAAGCAAGCCTTCATTTCAGGTAAGGGCAGTCACTTTTCAGCTCAAATGAACTATATCGTTCACGAAGCTAACACATTTCTCATCTTAACTAAAAAGCATTGGATGTTAGAGGACCAGTGCTTTGTATCAGTGTCAGAAGCAGAGTTAGACTAGATATGGTCCGTATGTGTTGGAAAAACCATTCTTTTGTTCTAAGCACACTCATGTTTCTTGCTGTCTTAGAGAATCTAGAAAGCAAGAGCGTGCTTCTTGCTCTAAAGCAGAGTGTGATCAATGGATGAAAACTCTGCAGTGTGTTTCCCTTCAGAAACGGAGTTAAATGCCAGGCTCTGTGCCTTCCTACAAGCAAGACTTCGTTTCAGGTAAACGCATCACTTTTCACCTCAAACGAAGCTACATTGTTCACAAAGCACACACGTTTCACGCTCTTAACTGAAAAGCATTGGTTGTTAGAGGACCTGTGGTTTGTAACAGTTTCAGAAACACAGTTGAACTAGAAATGGTCCGTGTGTGTAGGAAACACAGTTCTTTTGTTCTGAGCACACTCACGTTTCCCTCTGTATTAGAGATTCTACAATGCAAGAGCGTGCTTTTTGCTCTAAAGCAGAATGTGTTTCATGGATGAGAACTGTGCCATGTGTTTCCCTTCAGAAACGGAGTTAAATGCCAGGCTCTGTGTCTTTCTACAAGCAAGACTTCGTTTCAGGTAAACGCAGTCACTTTTCAGCTCAAACGAAGCTTCATTGTTCACGAAGCTCACACGTTTCTCGCTCTTAATTGAAAAGCATTGGATGTTAGAGGACCTGTGGTTTGTATCAGTTTCAGAAACAGAGTTGAACTATATATGGTCCATGTGTGTAGGAAACACAGTTCTTTTGTTCTGAGCACATTCACGTTTCCCTCTGTATTAGAGATCCTAGAAAGCAAGAGCGTGCTTCTTGCTCTAAAGCAGAGTGTGTTTCATGGATGAGAACTGTGCAGTGTGTTTCCTTCAGAAACGGAGTTAAATGCCAGGCTCTGTGTCTTTCTTCAAGCAAGAATTCGTTTCAGGTAAACGCAGTCACTTTTCAGCTGAAACGAAGCTACATTGTTCACGAAGCTCACACGTTTCTCGCTGTTAACTGAAAAGCATTGGATGTTAGAGGACCTGTGGTTTGTATCAGTTTCAGAAACAGAGTTGAACTAGATATGGTCCGTGTGTGTAGGAAACACAGTTCTTTTTTTCTGAGCACTCTCACATTTCCCATTGTATTAGAGAATCTAGAAAGCAAGAGCATGCTTCTAGCTCTGAAGCAGAGTGTGATCAATGGATGAGAACTCTGCTGTGTGTTCCACTTCAGAAATGGAGTTAAATCCCAGACTCTGAGTCTTCCTACAAGCAAGACTTTGTATCAGTTAAGGGCAGTTACTTTACAGGTCAAACGAACTACATCATACACAAAGCTCACACGTTTCTCGGTCATAATTGAAAAGCATTGCATGTTACAGGACCTGTGCTTTGTGTCAGTTTCAGAAGAGTTGAACTAGATATGGTCCGTATGTGTAGGAAACACAGTTTTATGTTCTGAGCACCATCACGTTTCCTGCTGTATTAGAGACTCTAGAAAAGAAGAGCGTGCTTCTTGCTCTATTGCAGAGTGTGATTCATGGATCAAAACTGTGCTGTGTGTTTCTTTTCAAAAATCGAGTTAAATCCCAGGCTCTGGGTTTTCCTACAAGCAAGCCTTCATTTCAGGTAAGGGCAGTCACTTTTCAGCTCAAATGAACTATATCGTTCACGAAGCTAACACATTTCTCATCTTAACTAAAAAGCATTGGATGTTAGAGGACCAGTGCTTTGTATCAGTGTCAGAAGCAGAGTTAGACTAGATATGGTCCGTATGTGTTGGAAAAACCATTCTTTTGTTCTAAGCACACTCATGTTTCTTGCTGTCTTAGAGAATCTAGAAAGCAAGAGCGTGCTTCTTGCTCTAAAGCAGAGTGTGATCAATGGATGAAAACTCTGCAGTGTGTTTCCCTTCAGAAACGGAGTTAAATGCCAGGCTCTGTGCCTTCCTACAAGCAAGACTTCGTTTCAGGTAAACGCATCACTTTTCACCTCAAACGAAGCTACATTGTTCACAAAGCACACACGTTTCACGCTCTTAACTGAAAAGCATTGGTTGTTAGAGGACCTGTGTTTTGTAACAGTTTCAGAAACACAGTTGAACTAGAAATGGTCCGTGTGTGTAGGAAACACAGTTCTTTTGTTCTGAGCACACTCACGTTTCCCTCTGTATTAGAGATTCTACAATGCAAGAGCGTGCTTTTTGCTCTAAAGCAGAATGTGTTTCATGGATGAGAACTGTGCCATGTGTTTCCCTTCAGAAACGGAGTTAAATGCCAGGCGTGTGTCTTCCTACAAGCAAGACTTCGTTTCAGGTAAAAGCAGGCACTTTTCAGCTCAAACGAAGCTACATTGTTCACAAAGCTCACACGTTTCTCGCTCTTAACTGAAAAGCATTGGATGTTAGAGGACCTGTGGTTTGTATCAGTTTCAGAAACAGAGTTGAACCAGATATGGTCTGTATGTGTAGGAAACACAGTTCTTTTGTTCTGAGCACACTCACGTTTCCCTCTGTATTAGAGACTCTAGAAAGCAAGAACGTGCTTCTTGCTCTTAAGCAGAGTGTGTTTCATGGATGAGAACTGTGCCGTGTGTTTCCCTTCAGAAACGGAGTTAAATGCCAGGCGTGTGTCTTCCTACAAGCAAGACTTCGTTTCATGTAAATGCAGTCACATTTCAGCTCAAACGAAGCTACTTTGTTCACGAAACTCACACGTTTCTCGCTCTTAACTGAAAAGCATTGGATGTTAGAGGACCTGTGGTTTGTATCAGTTTCAGAAACAGAGTTGAACCAGATATGGTCTGTATGTGTAGGAAACACAGTTCTTTTGTTCTGAGCACACTCACGTTTCCCTCTGTATTAGAGACTCTAGAAAGCAAGAGCGTGCTTATTGCTCTTAAGCAGAGTGTGTTTCATGGATGAGAACTGTGCCGTGTGTTTCCCTTCAGAAACGTAGTTAAATGTCAGGCGTGTGTCTTCCTACAAGCAAGACTTCGTTTCATGTAAATGCAGTCACATTTCAGCTCAAACGAAGCTACATTGGTCACGAACCTCACACGTTTCTCGCTCTTAACTGAAAAGCATTGGATGTTAGACGACCTGTGGTTTGTATCAGTTTCAGAAACAGAGTTGAACTAGATATGGTCCGTGTGTGTAGGAAACACAGTTCTTTTTTTCTGAGCACACTCACGTTTCCCATTGTATTAGTGACTCTAGAAAGCAAGAGCGTGCTTCTTTCTCTGAAGCAGAGTGTGATCAATGGATGAGAACTCTGCTGTGTGTTCCACTTCAGAAATGGAGTTAAATCCCAGGCTCTGAGTCTTCCTACAAGCAAGACTTTGTATCAGTTAAGGGCAGTTACTTTACAGGTCAAACGAACTACATCATACACAAAGCTCACACGTTTCTCGGTCATAATTGAAAAGCATTGCATGTTACAGGACCTGTGCTTTGTGTCAGTTTCAGAAGAGTTGAACTAGATATGGTCCGTATGTGTAGGAAACACAGTTTTTTTGTTCTGAGCACCATCACGTTTCCTGCTGTATTAGAGACTCTAGAAAAGAAGAGCGTGCTTCTTGCTCTATTGCAGAGTGTGATTCATGGATCAAAACTGTGCTGTGTGTTTCCTTTCAGAAATCGAGTTAAATCCCAGGCTCTGGGTTTTCCTACAAGCAAGCCTTCATTTCAGGTAAGGGCAGTCACTTTTCAGCTAAAATGAACTATATCACTTTTCAGCTCAAATGAACTATATCGTTCATGAAGCTAACACATTTCTCATCTTAACTAACAAGCATTGGATGTTAGAGGACCAGTGTTTTGTATCAGTTTCAGAAGCAGAGTTAGACTAGATATGGTCCGTATGTGTTGGAAAAACCATTCTTTTGTTCTAAGCACACTCATGTTTCCTGCTGTCTTAGAGATTCTAGAAAGCAAGAGCGTGCTTCTTGCTCTAAAGCAGAGTGTGATCAATGGATGAAAACTCTGCAGTGTGTTTCCCTTCAGAAATGGAGTTAAATGCCAGGCTCTGTGCCTTCCTACAAGCAAGACTTCGTTTCAGGTAAACGCATCACTTTTCACCTCAAACGAAGCTACATTGTTCACAAAGCACACACGTTTCTCGCTCTTAACTGAAAAGCATTGGTTGTTAGAGGACCTGTGGTTTGTATCATTTTCAGAAACAGAGTTGAACTAGAAATAGTCCGTGTGTGTAGGAAACACAGTTCTTTTGTTCTGAGCACACTCACGTTTCCCTCTGTATTAGATATTCTAGAATGCAAGAGCGTGCTTTTTGCTCTAAAGCAGAATGTGTTTCATGGATGAGAACTGTGCCGTGTGTTTCCCTTCAGAAACGGAGTTAAATGGCAGGCTCTGTGTCTTTCTACAAGCAAGACATCGTTTCAGGTAAACGCAGTCACTTTTCAGCTGAAACGAAGCTACATTGTTCACGAAGCTCACACGTTTCTCGCTCTTAACTGAAAAGCATTGGATGTTAGACGACCTGTGGTTTGTATCAGTTTCAGAAACAGAGTTGAACTAGATATGGTCCGTGTGTGTAGGAAACACAGTTCTTTTTTTCTGAGCACACTCACATTTCCCATTGTATTAGAGAATCTAGAAAGCAAGAGCATGCTTCTAGCTCTGAAGCAGAGTGTGATCAATGGATGAGAACTCTGCTGTGTGTTCCACTTCAGAAATGGAGTTAAATCCCAGACTCTGAGTCTTCCTACAAGCAAGACTTTGTATCAGTTAAGGGCAGTTACTTTACAGGTCAAACGAACTACATCATACACAAAGCTCACACGTTTCTCGGTCATAATTGAAAAGCATTGCATGTTACAGGACCTGTGCTTTGTGTCAGTTTCAGAAGAGTTGAACTAGATATGGTCCGTATGTGTAGGAAACACAGTTTTATGTTCTGAGCACCATCACGTTTCCTGCTGTATTAGAGACTCTAGAAAAGAAGAGCGTGCTTCTTGCTCTATTGCAGAGTGTGATTCATGGATCAAAACTGTGCTGTGTGTTTCTTTTCAAAAATCGAGTTAAATCCCAGGCTCTGGGTTTTCCTACAAGCAAGCCTTCATTTCAGGTAAGGGCAGTCACTTTTCAGCTCAAATGAACTATATCGTTCACGAAGCTAACACATTTCTCATCTTAACTAAAAAGCATTGGATGTTAGAGGACCAGTGCTTTGTATCAGTGTCAGAAGCAGAGTTAGACTAGATATGGTCCGTATGTGTTGGAAAAACCATTCTTTTGTTCTAAGCACACTCATGTTTCTTGCTGTCTTAGAGAATCTAGAAAGCAAGAGCGTGCTTCTTGCTCTAAAGCAGAGTGTGATCAATGGATGAAAACTCTGCAGTGTGTTTCCCTTCAGAAACGGAGTTAAATGCCAGGCTCTGTGCCTTCCTACAAGCAAGACTTCGTTTCAGGTAAACGCATCACTTTTCACCTCAAACGAAGCTACATTGTTCACAAAGCACACACGTTTCACGCTCTTAACTGAAAAGCATTGGTTGTTAGAGGACCTGTGGTTTGTAACAGTTTCAGAAACACAGTTGAACTAGAAATGGTCCGTGTGTGTAGGAAACACAGTTCTTTTGTTCTGAGCACACTCACGTTACCCTCTGTATTAGAGATTCTACAATGCAAGAGCGTGCTTTTTGCTCTAAAGCAGAATGTGTTTCATGGATGAGAACTGTGCCATGTGTTTCCCTTCAGAAACGGAGTTAAATGCCAGGCTCTGTGTCTTTCTACAAGCAAGACTTCGTTTCAGGTAAACGCAGTCACTTTTCAGCTCAAACGAAGCTTCATTGTTCACGAAGCTCACACGTTTCTCGCTCTTAACTGAAAAGCATTGGATGTTAGAGGACCTGTGGTTTGTATCAGTTTCAGAAACAGAGTTGAACTAGATATGGTCCGTGTGTGTAGGAAACACAGTTCTTTTTTTCTGAGCACTCTCACATTTCCCATTGTATTAGAGAATCTAGAAAGCAAGAGCATGCTTCTAGCTCTGAAGCAGAGTGTGATCAATGGATGAGAACTCTGCTGTGTGTTCCACTTCAGAAATGGAGTTAAATCCCAGACTCTGAGTCTTCCTACAAGCAAGACTTTGTATCAGTTAAGGGCAGTTACTTTACAGGTCAAACGAACTACATCATACACAAAGCTCACACGTTTCTCGGTCATAATTGAAAAGCATTGCATGTTACAGGACCTGTGCTTTGTGTCAGTTTCAGAAGAGTTGAACTAGATATGGTCCGTATGTGTAGGAAACACAGTTTTATGTTCTGAGCACCATCACGTTTCCTGCTGTATTAGAGACTCTA
Organism: Onychomys leucogaster; assembly: GCA_949786385.1. Taxonomy (NCBI): domain Eukaryota; kingdom Metazoa; phylum Chordata; class Mammalia; order Rodentia; family Cricetidae; genus Onychomys; species Onychomys leucogaster. The sequence goes on from CATKUP010000735.1 coordinate 66,437, forward strand.
GAAAAGAAGAGCGTGCTTCTTGCTCTATTGCAGAGTGTGATTCATGGATCAAAACTGTGCTGTGTGTTTCTTTTCAAAAATCGAGTTAAATCCCAGGCTCTGGGTTTTCCTACAAGCAAGCCTTCATTTCAGGTAAGGGCAGTCACTTTTCAGCTCAAATGAACTATATCGTTCACGAAGCTAACACATTTCTCATCTTAACTAAAAAGCATTGGATGTTAGAGGACCAGTGCTTTGTATCAGTGTCAGAAGCAGAGTTAGACTAGATATGGTCCGTATGTGTTGGAAAAACCATTCTTTTGTTCTAAGCACACTCATGTTTCTTGCTGTCTTAGAGAATCTAGAAAGCAAGAGCGTGCTTCTTGCTCTAAAGCAGAGTGTGATCAATGGATGAAAACTCTGCAGTGTGTTTCCCTTCAGAAACGGAGTTAAATGCCAGGCTCTGTGCCTTCCTACAAGCAAGACTTCGTTTCAGGTAAACGCATCACTTTTCACCTCAAACGAAGCTACATTGTTCACAAAGCACACACGTTTCACGCTCTTAACTGAAAAGCATTGGTTGTTAGAGGACCTGTGTTTTGTAACAGTTTCAGAAACACAGTTGAACTAGAAATGGTCCGTGTGTGTAGGAAACACAGTTCTTTTGTTCTGAGCACACTCACGTTTCCCTCTGTATTAGAGATTCTACAATGCAAGAGCGTGCTTTTTGCTCTAAAGCAGAATGTGTTTCATGGATGAGAACTGTGCCATGTGTTTCCCTTCAGAAACGGAGTTAAATGCCAGGCTCTGTGTCTTTCTACAAGCAAGACTTCGTTTCAGGTAAACGCAGTCACTTTTCTGCTCAAACGAAGCTTCATTGTTCACGAAGCTCACACGTTTCTCGCTCTTAACTGAAAAGCATTGGATGTTAGAGGACCTGTGGTTTGTATCAGTTTCAGAAACAGAGTTGAACTAGATATGGTCCATGTGTGTAGGAAACACAGTTCTTTTGTTCTGAGCACATTCACGTTTCCCTCTGTATTAGAGACTCTAGAAAGCAAGAGCATGCTTCGTGCTCTAAAGCAGAATGTGTTTCATGGATGAGTACTGTGCCATGTATTTCCCTTCAGAAACGGAGTTAAATGCCAGGCGTGTGTCTTCCTACAAGCAAGACTTCGTTTCAGGTAAAAGCAGGCACTTTTCAGCTCAAACGAAGCTACATTGTTCACAAAGCTCACACGTTTCTCGCTCTTAACTGAAAAGCATTGGATGTTAGAGGACCTGTGGTTTGTATCAGTTTCAGAAACAGAGTTGAACCAGATATGGTCTGTATGTGTAGGAAACACAGTTCTTTTGTTCTGAGCACACTCACGTTTCCCTCTGTATTAGAGACTCTAGAAAGCAAGAACGTGCTTCTTGCTCTTAAGCAGAGTGTGTTTCATGGATGAGAACTGTGCCGTGTGTTTCCCTTCAGAAACGGAGTTAAATGCCAGGCGTGTGTCTTCCTACAAGCAAGACTTCGTTTCATGTAAATGCAGTCACATTTCAGCTCAAACGAAGCTACTTTGTTCACGAAACTCACACGTTTCTCGCTCTTAACTGAAAAGCATTGGATGTTAGAGGACCTGTGGTTTGTATCAGTTTCAGAAACAGAGTTGAACCAGATATGGTCTGTATGTGTAGGAAACACAGTTCTTTTGTTCTGAGCACACTCACGTTTCCCTCTGTATTAGAGACTCTAGAAAGCAAGAGCGTGCTTATTGCTCTTAAGCAGAGTGTGTTTCATGGATGAGAACTGTGCCGTGTGTTTCCCTTCAGAAACGCAGTTAAATGTCAGGCGTGTGTCTTCCTACAAGCAAGACTTCGTTTCATGTAAATGCAGTCACATTTCAGCTCAAACGAAGCTACATTGGTCACGAACCTCACACGTTTCTCGCTCTTAACTGAAAAGCATTGGATGTTAGACGACCTGTGGTTTGTATCAGTTTCAGAAACAGAGTTGAACTAGATATGGTCCGTGTGTGTAGGAAACACAGTTCTTTTTTTCTGAGCACACTCACGTTTCCCATTGTATTAGTGACTCTAGAAAGCAAGAGCGTGCTTCTTTCTCTGAAGCAGAGTGTGATCAATGGATGAGAACTCTGCTGTGTGTTCCACTTCAGAAATGGAGTTAAATCCCAGGCTCTGAGTCTTCCTACAAGCAAGACTTTGTATCAGTTAAGGGCAGTTACTTTACAGGTCAAACGAACTACATCATACACAAAGCTCACACGTTTCTCGGTCATAATTGAAAAGCATTGCATGTTACAGGACCTGTGCTTTGTGTCAGTTTCAGAAGAGTTGAACTAGATATGGTCCGTATGTGTAGGAAACACAGTTTTTTTGTTCTGAGCACCATCACGTTTCCTGCTGTATTAGAGACTCTAGAAAAGAAGAGCGTGCTTCTTGCTCTATTGCAGAGTGTGATTCATGGATCAAAACTGTGCTGTGTGTTTCCTTTCAGAAATCGAGTTAAATCCCAGGCTCTGGGTTTTCCTACAAGCAAGCCTTCATTTCAGGTAAGGGCAGTCACTTTTCAGCTAAAATGAACTATATCACTTTTCAGCTCAAATGAACTATATCGTTCATGAAGCTAACACATTTCTCATCTTAACTAACAAGCATTGGATGTTAGAGGACCAGTGTTTTGTATCAGTTTCAGAAGCAGAGTTAGACTAGATATGGTCCGTATGTGTTGGAAAAACCATTCTTTTGTTCTAAGCACACTCATGTTTCCTGCTGTCTTAGAGATTCTAGAAAGCAAGAGCGTGCTTCTTGCTCTAAAGCAGAGTGTGATCAATGGATGAAAACTCTGCAGTGTGTTTCCCTTCAGAAATGGAGTTAAATGCCAGGCTCTGTGCCTTCCTACAAGCAAGACTTCGTTTCAGGTAAACGCATCACTTTTCACCTCAAACGAAGCTACATTGTTCACAAAGCACACACGTTTCTCGCTCTTAACTGAAAAGCATTGGTTGTTAGAGGACCTGTGGTTTGTATCATTTTCAGAAACAGAGTTGAACTAGAAATAGTCCGTGTGTGTAGGAAACACAGTTCTTTTGTTCTGAGCACACTCACGTTTCCCTCTGTATTAGATATTCTAGAATGCAAGAGCGTGCTTTTTGCTCTAAAGCAGAATGTGTTTCATGGATGAGAACTGTGCCGTGTGTTTCCCTTCAGAAACGGAGTTAAATGGCAGGCTCTGTGTCTTTCTACAAGCAAGACATCGTTTCAGGTAAACGCAGTCACTTTTCAGCTGAAACGAAGCTACATTGTTCACGAAGCTCACACGTTTCTCGCTCTTAACTGAAAAGCATTGGATGTTAGACGACCTGTGGTTTGTATCAGTTTCAGAAACAGAGTTGAACTAGATATGGTCCGTGTGTGTAGGAAACACAGTTCTTTTTTTCTGAGCACACTCACATTTCCCATTGTATTAGAGAATCTAGAAAGCAAGAGCATGCTTCTAGCTCTGAAGCAGAGTGTGATCAATGGATGAGAACTCTGCTGTGTGTTCCACTTCAGAAATGGAGTTAAATCCCAGACTCTGAGTCTTCCTACAAGCAAGACTTTGTATCAGTTAAGGGCAGTTACTTTACAGGTCAAACGAACTACATCATACACAAAGCTCACACGTTTCTCGGTCATAATTGAAAAGCATTGCATGTTACAGGACCTGTGCTTTGTGTCAGTTTCAGAAGAGTTGAACTAGATATGGTCCGTATGTGTAGGAAACACAGTTTTATGTTCTGAGCACCATCACGTTTCCTGCTGTATTAGAGACTCTAGAAAAGAAGAGCGTGCTTCTTGCTCTATTGCAGAGTGTGATTCATGGATCAAAACTGTGCTGTGTGTTTCTTTTCAAAAATCGAGTTAAATCCCAGGCTCTGGGTTTTCCTACAAGCAAGCCTTCATTTCAGGTAAGGGCAGTCACTTTTCAGCTAAAATGAACTATATCGTTCACGAAGCTAACACATTTCTCATCTTAACTAAAAAGCATTGGATGTTAGAGGACCAGTGCTTTGTATCAGTGTCAGAAGCAGAGTTAGACTAGATATGGTCCGTATGTGTTGGAAAAACCATTCTTTTGTTCTAAGCACACTCATGTTTCTTGCTGTCTTAGAGAATCTAGAAAGCAAGAGCGTGCTTCTTGCTCTAAAGCAGAGTGTGATCAATGGATGAAAACTCTGCAGTGTGTTTCCCTTCAGAAACGGAGTTAAATGCCAGGCTCTGTGCCTTCCTACAAGCAAGACTTCGTTTCAGGTAAACGCATCACTTTTCACCTCAAACGAAGCTACATTGTTCACAAAGCACACACGTTTCACGCTCTTAACTGAAAAGCATTGGTTGTTAGAGGACCTGTGGTTTGTAACAGTTTCAGAAACACAGTTGAACTAGAAATGGTCCGTGTGTGTAGGAAACACAGTTCTTTTGTTCTGAGCACACTCACGTTACCCTCTGTATTAGAGATTCTACAATGCAAGAGCGTGCTTTTTGCTCTAAAGCAGAATGTGTTTCATGGATGAGAACTGTGCCATGTGTTTCCCTTCAGAAACGGAGTTAAATGCCAGGCTCTGTGTCTTTCTACAAGCAAGACTTCGTTTCAGGTAAACGCAGTCACTTTTCAGCTCAAACGAAGCTACATTGTTCACGAAGCTCACAACTTTCTCGCTCTTAACTGAAAAGCTTTGGATGTTAGAGGACCTGTGGATCCTATCAGTTTCAGAAACAGAGTTGAACTAGATATGGTCCGTGTGTGTAGGAAACACAGTTCTTTTGTTCTGAGCACAATCACGTTTCATTCTGTATTAGAGATTCTAGAAAGCAAGAACGTGCTTCTTGCTCTAAAGCAGAGTGTGTTTCATGGATGATAACTGTGCTGTATGTTTCCCTTCAGAAATGGAGTTAAATGCCAGGCTCTGTGTCTTTCTTCAAGCAAGACTTCGTTTCAGGTAAACGCAGTCACTTTTCAGCTCAAATGAAGCTACATTGTTCACGAAGCTCACACGTTTCTCGCTCTTAAGTGAAAAGCATTGGATGTTAGAGGACCTGTGGTTTGTATCAGTTTCAGAAACAGAGTTGAACTAGATATGGTCCATGTGTGTAGGAAACACAGTTCTTTTGTTCTGAGCACACTCACGTTTCCCTCTGTATTAGAGACTCTAGAAAGCAAGAGCATGCTTCGTGCTCTAAAGCAGAATGTGTTTCATGGATGAGTACTGTGCCATGTGTTTCCCTTCAGAAACGGAGTTAAATGCCAGGCGTGTGTCTTCCTACAAGCAAGACTTCGTTTCAGGTAAACGCAGGCACTTTTCAGCTCAAACGAAGCTACATTGTTCACAAAGCTCACACGTTTCTCGCTCTTAACTGAAATGCATTGGATGTTAGAGGACCTGTGGTTTGTATCAGTTTCAGAAACAGAGTTGAACCAGATATGGTCCGTATGTGTAGGAAACACAGTTCTTTTGTTCTGAGCACACTCACGTTTCCCTCTGTATTAGAGACTCTAGAAAGCAAGAGCATGCTTCTTGCTCTTAAGCAGAGTGTGTTTCATGGATGAGAACTGTGCCGTGTGTTTCCCTTCAGAAACGAAGTTAAATGCCAGGCGTGTGTCTTCCTACAATCAAGACTTCATTTCATGTAAATGCAGTCACATTTCAGCTCAAACGAAGCTACATTGGTCACGAACCTCACATGTTTCTCGCTCTTAACTGAAAAGCATTGGATGTTAGACGACCTGTGGTTTGTATCAGTTTCAGAAACAGAGTTGAACTAGATATGGTCCGTGTGTGTAGGAAACACAGTTTTTTTGTTCTGAGCACCATCACGTTTCCTGCTGTATTAGAGACTCTAGAAAAGAAGAGCGTGCTTCTTGCTCTATTGCAGAGTGTGATTCATGGATCAAAACTGTGCTGTGTGTTTCCTTTCAGAAATCGAGTTAAATCCCAGGCTCTGGGTTTTCCTACAAGCAAGCCTTCATTTCAGGTAAGGGCAGTCACTTTCCAGCTCAAATGAACTATATCGTTCACGAAGCTAACACATTTCTCATCTTAACTAACAAGCATTGGATGTTAGAGGACCAGTGCTTTGTATCAGTTTCAGAAGCAGATTTAGACTAGATATGGTCCGTATGTGTTGGAAAAACCATTCTTTTGTTCTAAGCACACTCATGTTTCCTGCTGTCTTAGAGAATCTAGAAAGCAAGAGCGTGCTTCTTGCTCTAAAGCAGAGTGTGTTTCATGGATGAGAACTGTACCGTGTGTTTCCCTTCAGAAACGGAGTTAAATGCCAGGCTCTGTGCCTTCCTACAAGCAAGACTTCGTTTCAGGTAAACACAGTAACTTTTCAGATGAAACGAAGCTACATTGTTCACAAAGCTCACACATTTCTCACTCTTAACTGAAAAGCATTGGATGTTAGAGGACCTGTGGTTTGTATCAGTTTCAGAAACAGAGTTGAACTAGATATGGTCCATGTGTGTAGGAAACACCTTTCTTTTGTTCTGAGCACACTCACGTTTCCCTCTCTATTAGAGACTCTAGAAAGCAAGAGCGTGCTTCTTGATCTAAACCAGAGTGTGTTTCATGGAAGAGAACTGTGCCGTGTGTTTCCCTTCAGAAATGGAGTTAAATGCCAGGCTGTGTGTATTCCTTAAAGCAAGACTTTGTTTCAGGTAAACGCAGTCACTTTTCACCTCAAACGAAGCTACATTGATCATGAACCTCACACGTTTCTCGCTCTTAACTGAAAAGCATTGCATGTTAGTGGACCTGTGGTTTGTATCAGTTTCAGAAACAGAGTTGAACTAGATATGGTCCGTGTGTGTAGGGAACACATTTATTTTGTTCTGAGCACCCTCACGTTTCCCTCTGTATTAGAGACTCTAGAAATCAAGAGCGTGCTTCTTGCTCTAAAGCACAGTGTGGTCAATGGATGAGAACTCTGCAGTGTGTTTCCCTTCAGAAACGGAGTTAAATGCCAGTCATGTGTCTTCCTACAAGCAAGACTTCGTTTCAGGTAAACGCAGTCACTTTTCAGCTCAAACGAAGCTACATTGTTCACGAAGCTCACAAGTTTCTCGCTCTTAACTGAAAAGCACTGCATGTTAGTGGACCTGTGGTTTGTATCAGTTTCAGAAACAGAGTTGAACTAGATATGGTCCGTGTGTGTAGGAAACACAGTTCTTTTGTTCTGAGCACACTCACGTTTCCCTCTGTATTAGAGATTCTAGAAAGAAAGAGCATGCTTCTTGCTCTAAAGCAGAGTGTGTTTCATGGATGAGAACTGTGCCCTGTGTTTCCCTTCAGAAACGGAGTTAAATGCCAGGACTGTGTCTTTCTTCAAGCAAGACTTCCTTTCAGGTAAACGCAGTCACTTTATAGCTCAAACGAAGCTACATGGTTCACAAAGCACACACGTTTCTCGCTCTTAACTGAAAAGCATTGGATGTTAGAGGACCTGTGGTTTGTATCAGTTTCAGAAACAGAGTTGAACTAGATATGGTCCGTGAGTGTAGGAAACACCTTTCTTTTGTTCTGAGCACACTCACGTTTGCCTCTGTATTAGAGACTCTAGAAAGCAAGAGCGTGCTTCTTGCTCTAAAACAGAGTGTGTTTCATGGATGAGAACTGTGCTGTGTGTTTCCTTCAGAAACGGAGTTAAATGCCAGGCTCTGTGTCTTTCTTCAAGCAAGAATTCGGTTCAGGTAAACGCAGTCACTTTTCAGCTGAAACGAAGCTACATTGTTCACGAACCTCACACGTTTCTCGCTCTTAACTGAAAAGCATTGCATGTTAGTGGACCTGTGGTTTGTATCAGTTTCAGAAACAGAGTTGAACTAGATATGGTCCATGTGTGTAGGAAACACAGTTCTTTTGTTCTGAGCACACTCACGTTTCCCTCTGTATTAGAGACTCTAGAAAGCAAGAGCGTGCTTCTTGCTCTTAAGCAGAGTGTGTTTCATGGATGAGAACTGTGCCGTGTGTTTCCCTTCAGAAAGGAAGTTAAATGCCAGGCGTGTGTCTTCCTACAAGCAAGACTTCGTTTCATGTAAATGCAGTCACTTTTCACCTCAAAAGAAGCTACATTGATCACGAACCTCACACGTTTCTCGCTCTTAACTGAAAAGCATTGCATGTTAGTGGACCTGTGGTTTGTATCAGTTTCAGAAACAGAGTTGAACTAGATATGGTCTGTGTGTGTAGGAAACACATTACTTTTGTTCTGAGCACACTCACGTTTCCCTCTGTATTAGTGACTCTAGAAATCAAGAGCGTGCTTCTTGCTCTAAAGCAGAGTGTGATCAATGGATGAGAACTCTGCAGTGTGTTTCCCTTCAGAAACGGAGTTAAATGCCAGTCATGTGTCTTCCTACAAGCAAGACTTCGTTTCAGGTAAACGCAGTCACTTTTTAGCTCAAACGAAGCTACACTGTTCACGAAGCTCACACGTTTCTCGCTCTTAACTGAAAAGCATTGGATGTTAGAGGACCTGTGGTTTGTATCAGTTTCAGAAACAGAGTTGAACTAGATATAGTCCGTGTGTAGGAAACACAGTTCTTTTGTTCTGAGCACACTCACGTTTCCCTCTGTATTAGAGATTCCAGAAAGCAAGAGCGTGCTTCTTGCTCTAAAGCAGAGTGTGTTTCATGGATGAGAACTGTGCCGTGTGTTTCCCTTCAGAAACGAAGTTAAATGCCAGGCGTGTGTCTTCCTACAAGCAAGACTTCGTTTCATGTAAATGCAGTCACATTTCAGCTCAAACGAAGCTACATTGGTCACGAACCTCACATGTTTCTCGCTATTCACTGAAAAGCATTGGATGTTAGAGGACCTGCGGTTTGTATCAGTTTCAGAAACAGAGTTGAACTAGATATGGTCCGTGTGTGTAGGAAACACAGTTCTTTTTTTCTGAGCACACTCACGTTTCCCATTGTATTAGTGAATCTAGAAAGCAAGAGCGTGCTTCTTGCTCTGAAGCAGATTGTGATCAATGGATGAGAACTCTGCTGTGTGTTCCACTTCAGAAATGGAGTTAAATCCCAGGCTCTGAGTCTTCCTACAAGCAAGACTTTGTATCAGTTAAGGGCAGTTACTTTACAGGTCAAACGAACTACATCATACACAAAGCTCACAGGTTTCTCAGTCATAATTGAAAAGCATTGCATGTTACAAGACCTGTGCTTTGTGTCAGTTTCAGAAGAGTTGAACTAGATATTGTCCGTATGTGTAGGAAACACAGTTTTTTTGGTCTGAGCACCATCACGTTTCCTGCTGTATTAGAGACTCTAGAAAAGAAGAGCGTGCTTCTTGCTCTATTGCAGAGTGTGATTCATGGATCAAAACTGTGCTGTGTGTTTCCTTTCAGAAATCGAGTTAAATCCCAGGCTCTGGGTTTTCCTACAAGCAAGCCTTCATTTCAGGTAAGGGCAGTCACTTTTCAGCTCAAATGAACTATATCGTTCATGAAGCTAACACATTTCTCATCTTAACTAACAAGCATTGGATGTTAGAGGACCAGTGCTTTCTATCAGTTTCAGAAGCAGAGTTA